>CAJNYU010003749.1:0-65965 GCA_905331475.1 Rotaria socialis
CACATTACACTTGATATTTAATTATAAGTGTCAACCATTCTTGAGGGTCATAATAGAAGATCTAGAACGAGAAAAAAACAGGTAAAAGTAAATCAAATGAATATAACTAAACAAGAGAAAAAAAACTAAATGAATATAGAGTTTATTTAAGTTAGATACAAAACATGATTAGATAATCCTAAGTTGCACCTCTGAAACGAAAAAGAAAAAATATTGTTTATTTTAAATATTACTTACAGATCCTTATACAGTTTAATTCGTAACCATTTGCCAATCATTCCAAGCATCATAATAGAATATCTAGAACAAATAAAAGGAAAGACTAAATCTGGAATATATTAACTATTTGCAAATATATTCATAAAAAAATTAATAATTATCTTTCAATTCACCAGTGCACAAGCCAAACAAGAAAAGAATAGTAATATCATTGCTGTTGATAGAGTGAACAAATATTCTAAACAAGAGAAGAACAAAAACAAACGAATATGTAATAAAACAATGGTAGATAACCGAAACTAAAATGAGCCTCTTGAATAAGATTCCAACTTAAACATCTGAAAAAGAAAAGAAAAGAAAAATAATATTATTTGAACGTTTACTCCTAAGTAATAATTTCATTTGTGATTCCTCATGATCCATGATCGATGCGAAAATATTCTACACAAGAGAAGAACAAAAACATGTATAAGTAATTAATCTATGTTAGATAGAGGAAAATTAAATCATAGTATTTCGAATCATTCCGACTTGTTCTTCTGAAATCAAAAGAAAGCATTGTTACTTAGAATACTTACCGTACCCATTAAAGATTATGATTCGTCATGATTGTTACCGACACATTCTAAACAAGAACAGATACCAAAATTAAAAAAATAAGTCTTAATACTAAATTAGAGAAAACGAAAAGAAACTAATTGAAATTTCGCTAATTCGACATAGCATCCATTAACGAGGAGAAAATAAAAAAATTATTTACTTAAATACTTACTTCTATAGTTATTTTGTATTAAATGTTCACGATCAAAACCACCGTACTCTAAACAGAAGCAAAAGCAAAATTGAATACAAAGCACAACGAGCAGTCATCCTATTCCGCAATGTTGAACATTTCGGAACCAGTTCCGCCTCCGGAATCAGTTCCGTCGATTCTGAAATTAGGTCAAATATGAACACTGTTCGATTCCGGAATTAGTTCGCCCGATTCCCGGAATTCCGGAATTAGGTCAATACGGAATCGCTAGGAATTAGACGGAATTCCTTCGAATTCCGTGTAATTCCGTTCAATTCCTGTTCGACCAAATTCCCAGAATTCCACACCGGAATTGCATTTGTCACCGAGCTGTAAGATATATCAATTGTCCATTGACCACTCAATTCCGGAATCGCTGGGAATTAGACGGAATTCCGGAATTACAACTTGTGTTTCTATTCTATCTTGTCATACCCATTTGGTGATGGTCCGATTCCGCTTCGGAAATCCGGATTTAGGACAATACGGAATTCCTGGGAATCGACGTAATTCCTAGGAATTCCGAGTAATTCCGTTCCATTCCTGTTCGACTTAATTCCCGGAATTCCGTACTGGAATTGCATGGCGTGTGTGTCAATGAGGGTTTTGCAATAAGTGTAGGTGCTGGTGTGGGTGTTGTCATAATTGTGGGTGTGGATGTCAGCGTGAGTGCACTGAACTCCGGAAAAGTTGGGATTTAGGCGGAATCCGTAGGAATTCCGTGTAATTCCGGAATTGAATCGGAAGGGATAAACGGAATTCCGGGAATTAGATGGAATTGGTCGGCTGTGATTCCGGGAATTCTGGAATTGAAGCGAAGGGATAAATGGAATTCGGGGAATTAGACGGAATTGGTTCCGTGAGCGGAACTGGCTCCGGAATGTTAAACATTGCGGAATAGGATGCATTCTCAGCACAACTAAGTCGAATGAACAGTTAATTATACTTAACATCCGCAACCTGATCACATGCTATGTCATGAAAGATGACAACGACCACTATTTAAGACGTTCAGCATCACATGGTATGCCATGAGAAATGTCAATAATCACTATTTAGGACTTTCAGCATCACATGGTATGTCATGAGAAATGACAGCGATCACTGTGGAAGACGACGCCAGTTAGATGGTATATTGTGAGAAATGACAACACTGTAAAAACAATTGGTGTTTTGCAGAACTTTGAAGGTTTGGTACTATTTGACGAAACGCTTTTAAGTTCCATGGCATGAAAATAGTTTCGGAACTTTCATACAGAACCTTTTTAAGTTCCGAAAGTTGGAAAGGGTTTTGAAGTTTTACTACGAAACCATCTAAAAGTTTCGTTGAGTGCGAACCGAACTTTTGGTAGTTTCGTATTCGTCATACTAAACCATTGGGAGTTCTGAACAGCATTTAAAAGTTCCGCATAAATTCTTCGAAACCATTCAGGGTTGTGTAAGTCCACTAAAGGTTCTGGATACATTCTGCGAAACTAATTCCAGTTCCGTCAAAGAAATACTGAACCTTTGCATCATTTATGAAGCAGTGAACAGTTTCGTACGATCTACGCTGAATGTTTATGTTTTACGGAAACTAATGAGAATTTCGTTTAACAAGGGGAGGTTTCGTGTATCTTATACGAATCCATGCAAAGTTTCGCGAAACATCCAAAGGTTCAGCGTGTATTGCACGAAACCATTTACACTTTCGTAAATGATATAATAGTTCAGTATATCTTTTGCAAAACCATGGCTAGCATCGTGGAATATGTTCGGAACAATTAGAGCACTTAAACAACTGTGAATGGTTTCGTAGAACATATCCGGAACTTTAAGATACTCTATGAAACTGGCAAAAAATTTCATAGTATGTCTGCTGAACCTTCAGATAAATGGACGAAACCGCTAATGGCTCCGCAAAAGATATACAAAACCATTATATGCCTTTCGAAGTTATTAGTAATTTCGTAAAGTGGGTACGAAACCTTTGTAATATTTATAGAGGTATGCACGGTTTTGTAAAGATATGCCGAGCCATTGTAGAATTCAATGGGTTCGTAACAGATATACGGAACTATCAATGGTATTATATAATTCACATAAAACCTACGTGTATCTAGCTTTCGGCACTATCTATAGTTTTGTACTATGCATACTGAACCTTCAAATAAGTGGCGAAACTCTGAATAGTTTCGTACTATGAAAAAAAAGGTGTCATATGGAACTATTTATGGTTCTAGTCAAGATATTGAACCTTTTGAGGTTTCACTCGTGTATTAATAAACCATCGAGGGTTCTAGCTAATTTAAAGAACCATATCACAACAGAAATAGTTCGGGATGTTTAAAGAGGTTCTGTCTTACGGCATTTTGTTTTACATGCTGAACCGATTTCCCAAAAAATCCTTCTGCCTTGTACCAAGATACTATATTTTCCGAACGTGATTTAAGTAATATAAATCACGAATAGGTTATTGAGGTCTGGGATTCCGACTCCGTCATTACTTTTTTCCGTCTGAGCTCCCATTGGTCAGAAAATAGGTACTTTGAAAATTCGACGGGTCCGAAGTTAGACTTTTTATTTCGACTCCGATCAGAATTCTGATTGAAGTTGGAAGTAGGTTATCGATGTCGAAGAATCCGAATCCGTCATCATTTTTGTCGACGCCAGGGATGCCATAGTTAAATGATGGAACTGGGTAGTTGTGTTTCCAAAATGAATTCAATTATTAGTGGTAACCCGTGAAGCACGATCGCTCTTTTATCTTTTTCGATATGACGCATGTATCAATAGACAGGTAATGTCAATCTGATAAAATGAATTCAAGATTTTCTGTAGTTAGGTATGTATGAATAATCAATTCAAATGTAAGTCTAATATGATAAAATGAATTGGTGTTTTTTTTAAATTATTTTAGGTATATGTGAATAATTCATTTAATGGTAAGTTGAATCTTACAACATAAGTTACTGTTCTTTTTTTGTTTAGGATGGTCACAACAACAATTAACGGCGATGCCGCTTTCGTGCGAATAACGGAGAAAGTGCTAGCTCGTATTCTACTCACAACAAATCTAGGTAAATATAACACATAGAAAAAAGGGTTAAGGTTAGGAAAAAGGGATTAAATATGAAATTAACGATGGGATAAAGCATTAGTCTGGAGTACTAGACTAATTGAGTGTAGTGGACTACATTTTACTACTCTAGAACCATTTTTGGAAGAAATAGGAAAATATTCCAACTAGAACCAGATTTTGCGTGAACCATAAATGGTTCTGAAAATGGTACCCAAATCTAGAACCTTAAAAGGTTCAGTATGACACCTTTTTTCTGCGTAAGTAAGTAAGTCATCTATATTATTGAAGAGCCGGGTAAAATAGATGATCCATATCTATAAAAACTACCAATGGTTAAGTCATGAATAACTATTAGGACCAGGAATGGTTAGGGTACCGTTAAGTCCAATGATGACTTTTGGCTATAGACCGTGGATAGTTATGTGAAGGAACATCAGTTAGATCGTGATTTATACGATTATTGGTACGTATAGTTTTCTATAGTAAAATATTATGTTTATTATAACTGTTATATTTTTGTTTAGGTTGACAGTGGCTGCTTATTTGGAAGTAAGCTTTATTTCTTTATATAGAAAAATTTATGCTTGTGATAGATTGATTTCCAGTTCAGATTTAGCAGCTATTCTATTCGTTTAATGCTTATTTTTTGCCTGACGCGGATAAATATTCAATGGATGCCTAAATATAAGTTTTCTTCTTTAAATATATTGCCTTTTCTTTCTATCGTAGATCGATGCCGGTTTTCGATTTTGAAGTACGTTAATTTTGTTTAATAAATGATTCTTTTCCTGTTTCAGACTTGAGTGAGATGCTAATTGTCATGTCAGTTTATTGGCCAAAATAACTGGTTATTTGTTTGCTGTGGATCTTGATATGGAAGTAAGTTTATGATTTTTGTCAGTTCTTTTTTTTTCAGGAAGACTGATTCACGGGTTTGATGTAAACAATAATTTTTTCTTTCGTGTCTAAAGAGAAAGCACTTGGAAGTGATACATGGTTTTCGAGGTGAGCTGCCGTACATATGGCCGATTTCAGTGAGATAAGGAAAGCCAATGAAGGAAGCCTTTCGTTAGTTCTTCCTTTGAAGGTTATCCTTATGTTATCAGAATTTCAGTGAAATGCTAAGGAGGAAACCTTTGTAGCTGTCGAATTGGTTTTAAGTTTGAGCCCAGTTTTTTAGATAGGTCTTAGTAAAATATAAAAAGCTCCAAGTGAACGATGCTCATAAGTCTTCTTTAGAAAGTTGCAGGCATTTTCTCGAATTTTAGCCTATAGCGTGAATGCCTCAAAGGGTTTATTTCAAAAACAGACCTCTTTTCCAGAGTTTTCGTAGTTCAACAATACCACTAGTGCCGCAAAAAGGATGACGAAATGTTGTATTTTCCGTGAACTTTAATTTCGCTAGGAAATATGCATTCTTTTGAAATAAACCTTCGGGATATTTTCCTCATAGATCAATTACTCTCTTCATGAAATCTCAAATAGAAATAGTCTCATTCAATTCACTGATATCTGCGACGCTATAGGCTAAAATTCAAGAAAATGTCTGCAACTTTCTAAAGAAGACATGAGCATCGTTCACTTGGAGTTTTTTATATTTTACTAAGACCTATCTGGCAAACTGGGCTCAAACTCAAAACCAATTCGACAGCTACAAAAGTTTCCTCCTAGGCATTTCACTGAAATTTTGATCACATAATGATAACTTTCGAAGGAAGAACTAACGAAAGGCATCCTTCAGAGGTTTTCCATATCTCACTGAAATTGACCATATGTACGGCAGCTCAACTCGAAAACTATACATCACTTCCAAGGGGTCCCTCATCAGATGAATATGATTCGGAAAGTTTTATACGAAACCATGTGTACGAAACCTTTTTTTTCCATTTACCAAAAAGACGTTCCATACGGAACCTTTTTTCTACGAAACCAAAAAAGGATCTGACCGTGTGTCCGCGCTCGGATCCTTTTTTCGTTCCGTAGAACACCTTTTGTTTACAGTGTATGATGTGTTCGATATAATATTTGCTGGTTATTGTAGCCCCATGTTCAATAAAATATACTTGAGTTTTTCCATGTGAACTGACACCAGCCCAAAGCATTACAGCTACAGGATGTAAATCGTTCTGTTCAATTTTTTTTATTTCTGCTGGTAGTTGATTACTTCTAACATAGTATATATCTCTTGTACCTTGACTCGCATCGAGATAAAACCATGCTTCATCAGTAGTTAGATAATTCTTATTCTTTTCATTTGATAATCGTCGGTACATACGCCAAGCTCGAGATGGTCTCTTTTCAGTAATAGCTGGATAAAATCGATGTACTGACCTTTTTTTATGACATTTTGATGGATAATATCACGAATAGTAAGAAACGTGGCACCAACACTAATGTGACACCTTGCAGCCATTAAAGAAACGGTTTGGGAATTTTCTTGATTAATGTATGATGTAATACGACGAACTATGGAAGGTGTTGCTGTGTGACGACGACGATGAAACTTTGGTTTTTCACTATTCAATAAGCACAATTGCCGTTGCTTTCCAACTTCATTAGCAATACGACTGATAGTGCTTTTTGATACATTCAAATTCATTCGTGCTAGTTCTTGCTGGATCACATAGTATGAATACGTTTTCGTCAAAAGATATTTGACGGTACCTTCGATATTATCCTATATTTTATATCGAGGCATTCTTTTATCTAAAATATAAATATTATTAGAACATATTTAGCTTTAGTAGGATAAACCGAAATAAGAATCAAAAGACCTATATCATGTATTGGTGAAAAAATGAACCAGTGAAATCGTTTCAAAATAAATGGAATGGCCTGTATGTTCAACGAGTTTTGAGTCGGATACTAGTATTCTTATTTTTGCTCGATGTTCAGTCATTTGAGCCTCTCTCATTTAACTTGTTTCTCCTATATATATACATATGTTGCAAATAAATATAAGTTTTAAGGCTTACATAGGAATAAGATGCTCAGATAATACGTATAAGATATTTCAAGATCAATGTCGCCTTAACAAAAAAAATCCTGTTCAGCTGTTTTCATACTTCAATTGAATACATATATCTACCAATAGCTTACATTAGCAAGATAAGTGCTTGCATTATGCTAATGTTAAACTAACACGAATGCAATAGCATTAAATTATTTCTTCATAGTCAAATACAAAATTTTTAACAGCTATTTTTATATGTACTCTAAGATCACGTTGAAGGTGTGGATATGAGATACCCGTGCTATAATGAATACTATTGAAAAACGTTCTATTCCCGTGTTTGCCTTTGTTTACTTTATTCAGTGGAGAAAACAAGCATGCGGAAATGTTCGACATTTTCTTTCAACAAGAGAGAATGTGCATCTACCATCTCATTCAAATTGAATTCATGTGTCAGCGAGGTCAGAAAAGAATATAAGAGTGGGTATGTTTGCCGCTAACATACCGTTCATAATTTCAAAGCGAAAATTAAATAAGCATACTACGCTGGTTGCTGCTCGCCTCCATGCCGGTCTTTTCATTTTGCAACGTACCATCAGTAATAGAAGTAACACATTCATGTATGCTGTGTATTTTAAAGAAAGAAAATCCTACTGTCGTGTTTGTCGTTGCTTTCTGTATTTGGTTGAGAAATTAAAATATACGGAAATATGTGATACTTTATTCAAGAAAGACATTACGCATGTATGTGTTCTCATTCAAACTGAGTGCATGCGTAATCAGGCAAATGAAGAAAACATCGGGGCTGATATGTTTGCTGTTCACACAGTTCATTCTTTCAAATTCTATAAATTGGAAAATCGATCTCAAATAAACTGAAGCATTTTTAAAGCTTTATGATTTATTCATTGGATTTTGCACAAATTGAAAATGCTTGACTTTCCCATTTATAGAAATTGAATTTCAATTTCAAAAGAAATCATTTTCTATAAAGTAGAAAACCCGCAATAGATTTCTGGCCATTTGAAAATTAGTTCTGATTTTATAGAATATCGATTGAGAATTTTTAAAAACGAAAAAATTGATTCTATTTCTTCCAAGATTGTCGAAACAAAGACCGTCACCTTAGTCATTGCCCTGTCTTAGTATATAGGTCAGCAGGTATAATGTTAAACATTCATTATTTTCTTCAACTCGCTATTAGGAGTTATTAAATATTTTTTCTCATTTTATTTTGTTTTTCATTTCCTTTTACCTTTTATTCTTTTAGTGCTTATTTTATGTTAATGATTTTTTTATTTTAGTTTTTATTTTATTTCCTTTTACCTTTTATTTTTTCAGTTTTACTTTTTTATTTTGCTTTAGTCTGCAATGCTTGCTATTTTATTTTATTTTATTTTATTTGTTTATGTTGTATTTTATTTTTATTTCCATCATCAAGTATCAGTGCTTCATGATGGCGAGGAAGTCAAATTCGATTTTCTAGTTTTTAGAATATATTCCAATCGCTATATCGGATCTGAAATTCTAGGAATACCTATATGAATTCACTTTCGATCTTCCAATTAGAAAATCGAAGTTCATATTTTTTATGTTTTGAATATCGTATTTGCCAGAATTTAGAAATTCACCGGCGAATTCATATAGGCATTCCTAAAATATCCTTGATTAAACTCTACAACTTATTTTCTAGTTTACAGTGTACAATTCAATCCAAAGAATTTTAATTCACGTCGCTACCACCCTACGTGGCCCATGTTATTCTTCGTGTTTCTGACTATCAGCATACTCTTTTGGTTGCAATGCTCTACCAACAGCAATGCCATCACAGTTGGCATCATCTATAATGCTGGACTGAGTCTACCTGCATGGAGCACTCGCTTAAAGAATGCGCCCACACTTAATGGCACGTGTCAAGAGTGTTTATGTGCTATAGGAATAAACTCTTATTATTCAGGCAACATCAGCTCATTTAATTGCTTCACCAATAATAACACGTGTCAACTCTTCTCAAATGCCACATTCTATGAATTCTGGCTTACTAACGATACAAATGCACGATTTTATTTTTTTCAACTGCCAATAGGTATATAGAGAAATTGTTGAATAGTTGAAATACATGAATAGAATAGACAAAAAGACGAGATAGTCATTCGTAAAAAAAACAACGTTATAGTAAAATTTTTACAGTTTGACTGACGGTTACCGATGCTAAACTATCAAAACTTTCTGTACGTCTCTATTTTTAGAGAGAAGTGTTTCGATTTTTGATAAATTTCAGAAACCTGTGACTAGTAACATGTCGGTTATGTAGTTTTTAATGTTCTTTCTAATGAAATATTTCAGAAAACTAGCAATTACATAATGAAGGATACATTGATAAAGTATGGGTTCAATGATTTAAGTCGATTATGTCGTCGGAATTGCTTCTAAAAAGCCTCTATTAAGCCAAATCCAGTTGTTTGTTTGAAAGATATCAGAACCTCTAGTTTGAGCGTAAAATTTTTATAAATACTTCTGACAAAAGTTATTGCTATCATTTTCTTGCGATGCTCGACAAAATGATTACTTTTTTTTTCACTTAAGTGCTCAATAATTCTGGTTTGGTGGCGTGGCATTCGTTCGATGGTGGCTCGCACAATGATTCAAGTGGTAATCGGCTCAATGCCTTTCAAGTTGTTAACGTCTCGTCCATAGCGGGACGAATCAATGAAGCATCGAGTTTCTATTCAAATTCGTCGTTATACGAGGTATTTATGAAAACAAATAGTGATCCGTATTGATACATCACGTTTAGCATGAAAGAGAGAGAGAGAGAGAGAGAGAGAGAGTCCAGTCTCTTCTTCCTCAATGTTCCATTTTTTTGTACACACTTGTATATTTGATAGTGATCATGCATGAAATCTAGCACAGTAAGAAAAAACCTAATCTTGAGGGTGTAAATGTGGACGGGTGATTATTAAAAAAAGAAATACAACCATACCCTTTCATCTCAATCGTCGTTATATATTCGATGTAAAGATCTAATGAAACTAGCTTCTTTTCTTTTGTCAAGATCGCCGGCTTCGTGCAACTGGGCCAACCAAATTCATCCTATTCAGTAACTCTGTGGGTTCAACCATCCACATTGAGCGAAGCGCCTCTGGTTCATCTCTCTCAAACCAGCACTGGACAGGGCTGGTGTATTGACATGCTAGGCTTTCTCTCCAATGGTCAATTGGCATGTCGCAGCTGGGCAGGCTCTCCGATGATTATAAATGGTTCTGTCTTGCCCATCAATACATGGAGTCACGTTGCGACGACATATTCTGCAACCATTGGGCTCCAACTCTATATCAATGGAATATTGATCAACGGGACACCAGCCTTTTCCTTCTCAGCGTCGGGTGTGTCCATGTATTTGACGCTCGCCAACTCTGTACTTGGTGTGCAGGGCGGCTCCTGTAATACGTATATGATCGCGCATACTGGCACGTTCAAAGGTTTGATCGATGAGTTTCGCGTTTATGCTAGACGATTGAGTGCAGACGATATATATGCGCTTGCAAATCCCTGATTCGGTAGTGGCTCACGCATGTTGAAAGCACAATCGACTGAAATTCTGCATGTGAGTGTGGGTGAGCTATGGAGAGGATGCCAAACTTTCCTAAATGAATAACGACGCCCACTCCTATCCAGAGGCAAGCCTATCCGCCTCATGTAAAATAAAAGTGAAAAAAACCACATAAGCACTTTTTATATTAATAAAATAAAATAAAGTTATCTTTTCTCGCTATTTTAAACATTTGATAATACTTATTGTGACTTTTCCAACTTACAAGAGTATATTTTCTATTAGATAATCACCACAGTGTTTTGTGCAGTACCAGGATATATAAGAAACACTATTTTTCGATAAAAATTTTCGAATGAGTATTCATACCTATTTACGCGACTTCGAGAATAGCCCAATTACCTGATTAATTAAAACTGGGCGTGTGTTGTTCTATACCCACGTGTGTACCCTCATTCGGAACATCAATGACGTATTCAGCACTCTACATTAACGATCAAGCAACATCTATCGATTGTGTGTAAGTGAACAAAAGATTATTCAAACTATTTCAACATCACTGATGGCAACAATTATGCATAGAACTGCCCAAGCAAAACGATTCACATCTGGGTTGATGACACTATTAATACTAAATCGCAGAAAAGCTTTGTGTTTCATTGACTATAGCCTATATGCTCTGTGATGTTCTATTCAGCCCTGAGAGGAGGAAAGGACAACAGTGAGGTTGGCGGGGAAACATCTGCTCAGTACTGGTTTCTGAAATCTACCTGAATTTGAAAATATGTAATGCCAATTTTATGACGTATTTAGGAAAAAAGAATTCAAAGGATAGCGCTCCTTACTCTTCTCTGTTCTTTTATTTGAAAACGAATGAACTACAAGATATAATCTTAGTTTAATGTATCCATGTGTAGAATATTCAACTGTTTACCTATTGTTTTATGTGTAATTATCTTTGCCAACTGATTGACTCATTTTCAATATTTTCATTAATTGATAATAAAATTCTAGTTAGTTGTTGGTAGCCACCTTTCCTATCATACGAGATGTTCAAAAGCCAATAGTGAAAAATGGAAAAAATGCTCTTCGTCTGCTTACGTTGCTCTGAAAATAATAAGATAAAATAGACGGTTTTTTTAATGATTCTCCTCCCTCTAGGAAATAAGAATAATGATAAAAATCTATATAACCTGTGTCTCCATACTAAAATTGTCTGTTTTCTTATTCAATAACAACTTCAAAATATTGATGAAATCATATCAATTTCAATTTCTGCATGTGATGTCATAATTTTTTGATGTTGTGAAGTGAAGCACACTTAGCAATGTTTTCATATTTTAGCTTCTGATGTAGTGTGTTGTATTATTTGTTCATTTGTCAATTATTTATACAATTATTCTTTATAGATTTCAGCTCGAAGAGAAATGTTTCTGTCTATAATTATAATTTTCGCTTCCCAGGATAATGATTCCTGAAGCAGTATTCCGTGAATTTCCGGCGAAAACCTACAAGAAACTCACTGTTTTCGACCGAAACCCACCGGGAATTGTCCGGAAACCGTATCCGGGACCGGAATGTTCGACCTGGGTTGCATTTTCACGTCCGCAATTTTAGGCAAAGCAATCTAGGTAGAACATATATTAGTATCTCATTATATTAAATGTATTGAGTAAGAAAGTAAGATGCGTCTCATTAGCCATCACAGAAAAATAAAATAAAAATATCACGACTCTGTGTTGTCATTGCGGTTTTTTTCTTCTTCCATGTAATTCATCTAGTCGTTTTTCCTAAGTTTTACGGCATACTATTAATTTAAAAACTATAGTTTTTCTGCTCTTCAACAATGGTTGTGGTATTTTTTCACCCTCACCCCCCACCCCACTCACAGAAAATAATGAATATAATAAATTTCTTTCGTGTAACTATCATCTATTAGCTTCTGGTCCGCAGAGTAATTAATAGTTTGAGTTTTTCCATGTCGATTTAAGGAGAGATTAGTTCATTCTATCAAATTAATGATGGCGTTGATGACATGAAAAATTCAAGTTGTACCGTTGTTGACTTGTTTGAACATTGAAGATCATTGACGTGATCGATGAATGGAAACGTTGCTAGAACTTTATCATTGAGCAAAGCTTGTTCAACATAGATATTTTGATTTGAATTATTATGCACAGTTATATTCAGTGTACATTGTCCATTATTACGACGAATGGTAATCCTATCGAATACAGGACTACCAGTTAGATAAGTAGAAGACCCGGCCAGTGGGTAGAATCCCATACTGCTAAAAATATACCATGCTGACATTGTACCATAATCGTCATTACCCGGTATTCCGTCTGGTTTTGTCGTATAAGCATGATCAAGTAGCCAACGTGCATGTTCTTGAGTAAGATCTGATCGGTTTGCATAATGAAATTGCCAAACAGAAAAAAGATCATGTTCATTTCCTGGCCAATAGTATGGATTAGGTAATTTTGTTGTTGTCCATTCTCGACCACGAGTGAAGAATGTATCAAGTTCCTGAACAAATGATTTTGGGTCACCAAATAAATCGATAAGGCGTGGTGTATTATGTGGTGCAAAAAAACGATAGTGCCAAGCATCACCCTCGACATAGCGATAATCGAATGGAATAAGCCGTTCAGCATCGCTTGAAGGACAAAAAAAATCACCAGAACTATTTCTTGGACAGAAAATTTTTTATTGTAGAATCAAACACATTTTCAAACCATAGAGATCGATTGTAATACTGTTGAGCTTCATCAAAAAGACCTGCAGCTGTCATAACATTACCAATCGCCCAGTCATCGTAAGCGTAGCTTTGTGTATATGGTGCCGAAAATCGCTCCTTCTCAAAAGGCACATATTGATATTTTATATAAGTAGGTGGATTGAAACGACTGTCATGTGCTTGTGCTGTATTGGCTACCTTTCGTAATGCTTCGAGAACTTGAGTTATATTCAAATGAACATCGTGTTCACGTTTCATAATTAAATCACTCAATAAAATACATGCATGAGTACCAAACATAGAATCTGTATATCCATTGGCAAATGGCCATTTTGGTAAATCACCACCTTGTTCAACATTGATCATTATCGAATGAATAATGTCATTAGCTCGTTTTGGATCATGAAAAACAATAAAAGGTATTTGTGTTCGAAACACATCCCATATTGATAGATCTGTATAGACATGATCCATATAATCAGGTTTAGTATGCGTTTGGTTATCAAAACCCAAATAGACACCATTAGATTCGTCCCAAATAGTCGGACTCATCATCGAGTGAATAACAGCCGTATAAAACATAATTTCAGCGTCAGGGTTCCATGAAGCACTAACCTAATGGCAAACACATGTGTAAAGTTTCTTTCTCTAGAAAATCCCAATGTTCTAGTCTCAACTCAAATCATAGTCTATTGCCGTGCGTATCTGCCATATAAAAACATGAACATACCTCGAATCGAGATATTTCATTGAGCCATTTTTGTTGTACTAATTCACGAACGGAATCAAATGGTTGTAGTTTCGCTTGTGCTTGTTGATTGATGCGTGCTTGATCAATGGAAATAAAGCTAATGCCAACATAAACTGTGATCTGCTGTTGATCGGCTGATAGCACGACATAAGCACCGGATGAACATCCATTGGCCACGGTTTTTCTTGTACTAGACGGCCATTTTCGCAAACGCCATATTCTGTCCAATTTGCAAATGTGATGACAAAGTATGTTTTCACACCGCCGAAATGTTTTGAGAGAGCTCCCTCGAAAAAATCCAACCTACAATTTCATTCTTGGTTGGATCAATATTAACTTGGCTTCCACGGCAAGCATCAGTCGCTAATGTGTAACTACTATCAATCAATATGGTACGGTGTCGTTTATCGAAATTATCAAATGAGTACCGATGGACACCAACTTGTTCCGTAGCAGTTAATTCTACATTGATTTTATGTGTATCAAGATAGACTTGATAATAACCTGGCTCAATACGTTCACGATCATGCGTAAATGCACTTCGATAGCCGTGTCTGTTCGCAATCATTTTTTGTAAATTTTCGACGCTATCGACTTGAACTGGAAAGATACCAACTTCACCGTAGTCAACAACACCAGCGCCAACCATATGGGTATGTGAAAAGACATTGATATACGTGTCGGCATAATGATATCCACCAAAATGATTGTATATTATCGGAATATCGTACGTATTACTCGTATCAGCACCAATACGCACTGCACCATATGGACTCTGTGCTCCAACAGGTAAACTTACTGCGCCAAAAGCGTCGCCGCCCGTACCAATGTACATTGCGAGCGGAGGAAAACCGCTCGTAGCGACTCTTGAGACGAGAAGCAATAATACGCACCAACTTTCTGCCATATGCTATGCTTTCATATTCAAAACCATTGATATAAATGCAACTAAAGCGTGAGAAAAACTCAGCTGACATGTTAGGCTTTATCTCAAGGTAACTGTTTTTTTTTCTTACATAAAAGAAGAATAATGAAACGAACGAACATACATCGATTTCAAATGAAACAGGAACTGACAACGGGGATATACAAGTAATTTTCATCGCTTGCCAAGGGTGTGGGTGTGGGTGTGTCGGTGTGAGTTTTCTCTTCATTCACTCACACCCACACGCTCGGTGTGGCATTTATAGAATTCGTATTAATTAATGACAATACATATCGTAGATCGACACACCTAACTATGATAAATCTATAAGAGAATGTATTCAAATGATGAAAATTTCAACACTATTCGAACAATATTGGCGAGAATCCATCCAAATAGATTCACTAAGAATAAACTCGAGTATGATATGCTATCAGACCGTCATGAAAATGTTGAATTTTACAATATATATATATACCAATTAGGCGTTCAATTGGTTAAAAATAATCATGGAATGGGTTCACGAGAATTTTCATTGATATGGCTATCGAACCCGATCTCTGCAAAAATGCTCGTGAAAAATTGAGCAGGCTTACATTGTATTAGTTTTGCCGAAACTTCTCTATTTTTCAACTTGTTGTTTTTTTTTACTTTTTAGAGTTTTATACTTGACAGATTATCGTTGGAGTCGCTGGGCATCAATGTGTCTGAGATTCGGCTAAGATCTTCAATCAATTCTATGTCTGCAACAGAATGACTCATTCCGACAATATAGTAACGTGAGACAACGTACACTTCGATTCTCTTTTACTCAATTGATTAGAATCAACCAAAAAGGAGGTAAACGGAGAATGCACATGTCTATGTTCTTGCATCACCAATGAGCAACGGCAGTCATTTCGTTTAGATAAAGCATGTATTTGTGTCGACTAGATGTGCTACCCGTTGAATTACTCCACACTATTTTTGCTTATCTTTCAGCACATGAAATTTTCTATGCATTCCACAATCTGAGTGATTATGTTGACGCCGTATTACTGAATTACGATCGGTACTTGGTTAATTTTGGTTCCGTTCTCAAGTCTCAGTTTGATGTCACGTGTTGCTACATACGGCCAGATCGTGTCATCTCTCTCACATTATTGGATGATGACGAAACACCCGGTCAATCTGAAGTTTTCTTTTCTCGTTTCAATATCGAACAATTTACTTATCTTCGTTCGTTCGACATGAGTTTCATGAACGACAATACATGTAAACAACTATCCAATTTGGATCAACTCAAATATTTGTCATCACTTGAAATGCCTCGCATGTTTCAACCGCACTGCACCGATTTTGACTCGGCTATTCGAAACTTACTTCCTCAACTAAATCGACTGGCAGTTTACAACACTGCTCATCTAATCGACCAGCCACTACCGCGTCTACGTCACTTGAATCTCAAATTTTGTCACTATTGGCAATTATCGAAACTACTTAGTCAGATGCCAAATCTTTATTCATTTGATGTTATACTTTCCGTTGATCTTCGTACCAATTGGTCGTATGATGTACCACTATTACCTCATTTAAGACGGTTCGTACTTAGTACTAACAGTGAGTAGATAAACTTAACAAAAACAACAGTTGTACATATGACTTTTTTTTTGCATGAAGGTGAACAAGTAACAATGATACAAATTGAACAACTGCTCTCAAAAATGCCAAATCTAACACATTTCGAACTTGACACTCAAGGCAATATGGATCTTATCGATGGTCAACAATGGGAATTACTTATTTCACATCTCGTTGTATTCAATTTTCGCATTCATCTTTGTTCATTATTCAATGTTCCCAAAAACACGATTCTTGAATCATTTCGTTCGCTATTTTGGCTTGAACACAAACAGTGGTTTGTTGCTTACGACGATCCAAACATCTTCACAGTACCTCGTTTTGCGTCGAGCATTGTTACGCATCCGTATGTTAATTGGCCACCATTGTGCACATCATTCGATTTCAATTTCCATCAGTACATCCGTTGCATTCGACTATCATCATTGGATTCGGTTCCGCATAGTTTCATTAACGTAACATCACTTGTATTCGACACCGAAGGAATTACTACTGATATCGGATTGTTTGCATTTCTTGATCTCCTCGAACAAATGCCTTGTGTTCGTTCACTGTCATTTCGAAATTTGCCAGTATTGACTTCTGTGCCGAATAATGTTGTCTTGAAAAACATACGCAACGTACACGTGCAAAATGCCTATACAACAGCAGAATCTCGGCTACAATTAGATATAAATCGATTGTGCATGATCTTTCCTCAAATTGAACGTTTGAATATGGAATTAACTTCGAGTCAAGATTTTGTTTTGTTAATTGATCAATTAAAATATCTATCGATAGTCAAAGTTGAATTCTGTCATTCATCGCCTATCGACACGGATTCATATCTTACTCGTGATTGGCTTACTAAGAATTCTCGACGTTTGAAGACGAACAATAATTTTATGTATAAATGTATTCATAACAAAATTCACTTATGGATCAATAATGACAAGGTAAATTATTTCTCTTTGCCAAAGACAAGAAAGCACGGCGACATTACGTGTAGTTACATCAAACGCAAAATATTTTGTTTTGAATTTCAGACAGAATTTCAGACAAGTGACCAGTGGACGGTGTTTCCTGTCTCCTTATGGAAATGGGCCATGTCTTGGTTCGATGATCGCCGGATTTAATTGCAAGAGAGTAGCGTAAAGATCAAGTTTTGTTCACCTGCACATCGTTAAGTACCTTTTTTATTGTTACGTGGGAAGCGGCCAATCAAACAACAAGACGAAAAATCAAAAACTACTTCATTAAGAAATTTTCACCTTAAAATTTATTAGGTTATAAACTTTTCCTATGCAAACACGAAGGAAAAAATTGTTAAGAGACTTTTAAAATACGAATAATTCGTTCGAATCGAGTACTTCTGATTGACGTTACTTTAGCTTATTTAGTATCGATTTCTCAAGTTTTTTTGTTTGTTTTTTATACCAAGAATCCAATATCATATATCAAACATCAAGGGGGATTAAAGCAATTTGACTGATATCAGCACATCAGCTATACCCATAATAGCATATTTCATCGCATTAAATTGGACTCAAACAAAGGTATTACAAATTTATATCTTACTGTTATTTTTAGTTCACCCGGTAGGCATGTGTTTTTCTCTGAATGATCCGTAAATATCGTTAAACTAAATTTTTTATATTATTCGCTATTAATATGATGAAGACATTATATTTTTCTATCTCCGAGAAACATGCCTGATCATGAGAAGACAAATCACAAATTCAAAAAACTCAGAGTTCCATTATAATTGTGTATTGAAGTGCTACGAATAGGGATGTGGGGGTGAAAGTCCTTTCAGTACACACCCACCCCGACCCATTCAACAGGTTCTGGGTTCTTACCGTATCCAGTGACTGTTAATGATTTCAACAACGACACCACACTGGATTTTCAAGAATCGATTCGGTTTCTGTTATAAAATAAATCACAACAACTTTTCTCTATCTAGTGAAATGTCTATCCTTTGGAGTACGAAATTTCCGTCTTCATATGCGAGCAATACATGAAAAAGAATATTCTTGTCAGTCGATCGCGCATATTTTACTTTCGAGCATGCGTTTTTAACGTGTTCTAACAGAAGTTACTTGTTTATTTACGCAATGGAGTGAATCATAAAATATTTTTCATATAAATGTGAAGCCTCGTTTAGTTTTAATGGGCTTTATTCAACCGTTAACTGACTAGGTCTGCAGATTTAATCTGAAGAAACAAAAATGTTTGCTCACCTGGATATTTATTTGAAAAGAAACCGAGAGAGTAAAATACACTCGGTCACATCGACATTAATTATAAGAAGAAAAAGTATTTTCATAGTCTGTAAGATCCTGATGATTTCAAAATCTGTGAGAAATAATTCTGATTATTCATATGAACTGGCCGCAGCTATAATGTTGAGTACAATTAATAAATTTTTTTTCTTCGAAAAAATTTATTGAGAAAAATAAGAATAAAATGTAAAACTAGAGTATTTCATTGATATATATATATATGGTTACTTTTGTTTTTAAAAACAATAAGACGTGTAAGCTACTTGAAAGATATTCGAAATATTTTAGATTATCTATAAATGAATAAATATATAAGTCCAATAAGCATGACGATCAATTGGAAATTTGATTCAATTTATTATAAACACGTTTAATTTCTCGCTGACTACTTTCAAAAGCACTATCAACACATCCAATGTTGCCACCATAATTTGTATGTTCACCGGCCCAATATACTCGATCGTCATAGCATTCTTTTGCTAATGCTTTTAAAGTTTCATAGGTAGCACCAACTTTAAAATTTGAATATGCACCATATACAAATTGATCAGATCCCCATCGAGTGATTAACCATTTTGTTGGCTTTGGTATTTGTGGATAGATGGGTTTTAAACTTTGAACGATTTGTTCAATGATTTGTTCATCTGTTTGTTGTTCTAGTTTACGTGCAAAATCACCACAAACAACTGAAGTAAGCATGTGATCATGTGGATTACAAATAAAAAATCGAAAACTATTCGAAGTAACAATAATGTTGTCGAATTTTTCATCCCAAAACGTTGATGGAAATTGTATAAAGATCTTATTGAATAATCCAAAACCCATTTGATCAATAGCATTTTGTTTCCAATCGGGTAATGATGGAGTAAATTTAATTGAACCTGCTTTTAAGCAACCCAGTGGAATTGTAATCAGAACATATTTCGTTAAATAATGACGATTATCTTTTGTAGTTATACGAATAGGTTCGTTCTTGTCACTGGGAATATCAATATTTGTCACAATAGTATTTAATTGAATAGGTAGAGGATGTTGCGCAACTATCTGCTGAATAAAACGACCAAATCCAGTATACAGTGCAAGATCACTTATGTCAGATTCAAGTTCTAAGGTTGAATATGATTTTGCTGAAATCTGATCAAGGTTAGATGCTTCAAATTGTTCAATAAAACCAAGATTCATATCAACAAGACGACGCATCTGGTCATCTTGAATTTCCTCATGTTTTTCACGAATACCATCATAAATTGAAACATCATATTTTTCTGGTAAACCTTGTTTAACATTTTCGCATAATACTTCTGTAATTTTTTTCCCTTCTATAATGAAACTTTCAGACAACCGTGTTCCATCAATGTCAAAAAAAGCGTTATTGGTACCATGCGGAAAATGATCATGAATCTGATCTTTATCCGACGGTGTATAATACACAGCAAGAGGATTTTCTGGACGATAATGATGAATCCAACGTGCACCTAAATCAACAGGTTGACTACTATTAAAAGTATGTGTATCAGTATAAACTCGACCACCAGTACGATCACGAGCTTCAAGAATCAGAAAATTCGGAATGGATGAATACTTTCGAAGTTCTAATCCAGCTGCTATACCAGCTGGACCACAGCCAATGATTATAATATCATATACACTAGCAGACGTACTCATTTTTATAGCTAATTTTTTTATCCTTCAGTAAACATTGTTTGTCTTTGCGCCTAAATATGAAAAGTATATTTAATCACGGGACGGGAGCAAACAAGTTTCGGTAAATCATGGAAAATGATGGTTTTTGTTCAACCATTCATTATTTACTTATTGTATAAGAATATATCGTAAATGAACTATACAATCCCATTTTTCTTTAGATATTGCCAATAAAACATTCATCAAAAATAGACAGACGATTTAAATGTGAATTTCATTCGCTGTATGATATTGTCGCTAGTATCAATATCTTTGCATAGAATCACTTCTAGCATTTTGCATATGCCTGTCACGATGATTTCGGCTAATAATATATACATGTACAGATAAAAGTATGAAAAAACGGTCTATTAGTTACTGACAGAAAAGCAAACTTCAGCAACGAAGAAAAAATAACAGACAATATACTCTTAGCTATTTTCTTGTCGTTTTTCCTCTCTTGTCAGCTACTTGAAGTATATTTGTCGACTAATGTATGCATCTATCATCCGTTGTTTAAACAAAATAAGATAGATCGTGTCGAAGCGTCGATTTCAACAATGTGTAAGCGTAGAACTTGTTTTTTTACGGAAACATACATTGCATTCTCAATATTTGCTCATTTATCAGAATTAAGAATAATTCAACAACGATATTGAAACTGTCATTGCATGGAAAGTTTTTAGGAAAGAGAAAATATCTTGTGATTTTGTTTAACAGCAAAATTACTATTCTAGAGAACGTGCAGCTGCACTCTTAAAGTAAAATCATTTCTCTAATTGACTCGTAGATAATATATAAACAGAAAACACTTTGGTTATCAGGGGTGTAACAGTTCTCATTTCTAAGTCATCGGATCAAATGAACGAAAGAACTGTTAGGATCTACACTGGGATGACGTCTATATCGATGTAGGCGTCTCTTATGGGATCTGAACTGTCATACCCCTATTGATTATAGCACTTTATTGATAGAAAACAGTAAACAATTAGAATAATATTACTTTTCCTTAATACGTACTAGAATGACATCGATTGTTAGTCTTAGTCATTTTGTAGGTTTTTATTAATTATTCAAAATCAATATGATTCTCTATGCATACCTTGCCGAGCGATTATAATCTTACTGCGAATGATACCATGCCTTTTGCCTACATTTATTCATTAACAACATCGAATCGTTCTGCGAGTCTTGTACTCATTTTTATTCTCTCTACTCTTTGTTTTTTCGGTGTTATTTTTATGATATTTGGTCCTATGATGCGATCAGAAGCCATCAAACGAGTGGACAATTATATATTTGGTCGAACTCCGGAACAGCGACATCAAGTGGTCGATGGTTTAGAACAGTGTAATGATTAATTTTCACAAAGATTTGAATAAAATTCAATGGCGTATCATACGCTATGGATGGACATCGTACCAACTGTTATTTTCATCAATCAGCTTGAAAATAGAAGAGAATATATCTAAATCACTAATATATTCAGCAAAATCGGACTCATATCTCGTTTGATCAATATTTCTACAGTGTACTTATATTCACATCTGTGTTAGGAATATAGTTACTGTACTAAATTCATATTTTTTTTGTGAAAGAATTTTCATTAAAATAAATATTTTTTAAAGAACGATAAGAATTGTAGTCGAAATATTCTCACTATAGCTAAGGATGAAAGTACCTTGTGCTCGGGGATTTTTACATTTGCCATTTCTAGAAAGCGCGAGATATCGGATATTTGTGAAGTTGTTCAAATAAGTGCAGTAGATTAGTTTCAAAAAGAGCATCATGTATTGGTTTAGTACACAAAATTTTTCGAACGAACTAAAGTAAAAGTTTTCCACGGTAATGAAACACTTGACAAAAGTCTATCCGAAAATCAAGAGTAGAAACAATTAAGTTTCATTCTCTATCAATGCCTTTTGTTTTTATAGTTGATTTTCGCTAGTAATAATCACAAACAGTATTTCTACAGAATTTTGGTGTAGCTTTGGCCGTTCTACTCTTTCAAGTGCATTTATGACTAGGAAAACGACTTCTTTTCTTTTTCCTAGACAGACATGAAAGTGATATTTACGTTCCTACGATAGACGTTAAGTACAATCAGAGTAGTTCAAAGAAAACAATGCAATGAATTTTAGCACGCTAAACAGCAATCTACATCTACTAATTTAAATCTGGATAGTTCTCTTGATGAATAAACGATGTCTATTTTTTCTTCGTCGAGTATTTCTACTGTTGTTACCTTTCCATCACATATAGATATAATTTGTTAAAAGAGAAAAAAATCATGCAGCTGAGATATCGGCACAAGATAGTCAATGGACTATTTTATTGGATCGTTTGAAGCCACTGGGGAAATGCTAAACATCGCGGATTTATTTTACAATAATAGTAGATCTAAATATTTTATTTATAAGAGGATAAAACACGTCGTACAAAATTGAAGGCTTCGTTCATGTGATTGTACACTGTGGGAAAGCGCGAAGTTGTTGATCATGTGATAGATCAAGAAAGTGGGACTTGAGTTCTACATAATGGACGGAATAGTCGAAAGTTTTCAAAGTTATAAAAGTAGCAAGTCACGATTAAGTAAGGAAGATTTTTGCGGTCACGATGGTACATAGTAAAATAACAAACGTCTTATTGACAGAGATCGAAGACCCACTATTGAGTCTTCCAATTATATATTTTAGTATTTCTTTGAAAATATTCTGTGATGGATCACCACTATCCTTCATAGCACTGCCATCACAGGCAGGGGCCGATGGATTGGTATGGTTGATTCTGCGACCATCTTTGCTGAGCTCAAGTGTGATCCGTTGACCTAGAAACTGTATCTGTGTCACGAAACTAGTAGGCATCGGTAATTTTTCGTTAATAGTAGGTGAGTTCAATCCGCATCGCCCGCTGAACGTAGCTTTACAGTGTAGATAATTGTTGTCAGAAGCGCAGTTAGATATATGAGTCCAGTAGGACAACAACACGTTCTTTGATCACACTTGTTGTCAGACCGAAACACGCCAATCCAATTGGGGACCAAACTGTTTCTGCTATCGATGTTGTTGCTGGTACAATGATATGAAGTGCTACCTGATCCGTTTGTGCACATTAACGGATATTGAGTCATGCATGTTTGCTCGCAAAGCGAGCACGATGCAATAGTAGGACTACCCAACATTGTCGGTGTACACATAATACCGGAACAGCAATTGCAAATGCATTGCGCAGCATCGCTAGTAAAAATGCTGACACAATTGAGAATAAAGATGGCGATCAGTGCTGTTTTACAAAGCATTATGTAAGTCTGTTTTCTGATATTTATCTAAAAATCAAATATTATTGTATTCGTTCAGTTTCACTGGATCGTCGATATCCTATTTCTATGCAATATTTTACAAATAAATTGTCGTGAATTCAGCTTCTCAAAACACCAATTACCATGCTGTGTGTGTGCACATGCTGATTTCCCGCTATAAAGAGAGATCCGGTGTGTTGTCTTTCGCATCGACAGTTGAAATCTTAGTTTAATTCAAGTTTAACATTTATTATTCAAAATAGTAATCGTCGTCCATAGCGATAGTCACACTCCTCGGAGAATATTTTCGAAAAAACAATCTTATTTACGGTGCTCATATTCCACATACTTATATAATATCAATTGTGCACTTTAATATATGAGATCGCATTAGGAACAACCGATCTATCTTTCATTTTAATAGAGATCTATTGAATACTTAACCTTTATCTTACAGAAAAAGTAGAAAATAAAGTAACACTCCTCCACACAGTAGGTTTTTTTTGTTACAATGAACATCGGTTGAAAAGCATTGCTTTATATACTGTTATGCTTATTGAGAGTACATCATCAACCTTTCTGATGACTGTTGGGAATTGAAACAGTTGCCATGCACCCAAGTCAACAAAAGAGGAAATTCATTTTTCATCAACGCTCGCATGAGCCTTTTAAATAAGTTACGCATATTATGCTGTTCATTTTCTTTCAGAATGTTCAAGAGTTCTTTAACTTCTTGTCGTTTCACCTTGTTGATTAAAAGCAAACAAAAAGATACTATTAGAATTGATCACATCATCATTTTATCGTAACGAATGGATATGAAAACGTTGCAAGTAGATAATCACGTATAATACAGTCGATAGAATTAAATGATGAAACTGCAATACCTAAAACCAAGCGAAACGTATAGAAGGCCATACAACAATGCTGTGATTGTGTTCTTTATTCTGTTTTAGTGCCTGTCTGCGCTACATTCTAGAATGTTCGCTCGCACTATATTAACAATTAAGTACTTTTGTGCATTTTTTTATTTCAACAAACGAAATCATAGACTTGTTTTTGCATGTAAAACTATTACAACTACAGGTTTCGTTTCGCTTTCAAACTGAACATATACGAGTTATAAAAACAAACGCAATAACAAAATATAAAAAGACAAAAATCAAAATAATGAAACCATGTATATGAGCTGCGAAAACAAGAGTCTATATGTATCACAAAATTGGCAATAAGTGATCATCGAACGTATCACTGAATTTCAGAGCATAAAAAACAAGCAAAACTAGATTCAATATCTGATCCTAATTATATAAGAACGCATGTATTATAAACGTTTTTTTTTCAACGTTGAACAAGTTGCGTAAGAAGTGCATTTGTTGTATTGATAGCTGCGATCACCTGTTCGAGTAAGCGATTTTGTCGACGTTGTTCAGTGATTAGCGTCGTTAAACTATCATTAACAGAGTCATCATTCTTTGGCTCAGTAATTGGCATTGGCTTCAGTACTGAATTTAGCGATTTTTTTGCAACATCCGTCGTTGTTATTGGTGATTGCAAACTTTTACCACTGGTTAGTAGGGTGGGTTGTAGTGGTACGTCAACAATCGATGGAACAGGTTGTGAATCTAAATGGAAAATTATATTGAATAAACTGAGCACATGCGTCCCGTACTCCGGAGAACAATCGTGGTCAAGAAATCGAAATCATTTAAAATCTGGGACACTAGATACTAGAATGACTTACTTTCATTTGATGTTCGTATAAGTTTTTCAATTGTCGTAACTGCTGTAATAACTTGTTGTATCGGTGCCTTCAAACAAAAATTCTAGTTTAAACCTAACGAAAAATTCGGCAAACCTCAATAGCAATCGGCGTAATTTGCGCTGGTTGTTTCTTTCGTAGTTCTAAGATATGTTCTACAAGTGATTTTCCATTCGTAACTAAATCGACATGATAGATATCCTGTTGTTTCTGAATGATTTTCATTTCGAGTCGATCCGTTTCAAAATCTCTTAAAAGTGTATATCGTTCATCGTCTGTTAATTTAATGTTCGTCAGTTTAACTTTTGCACATAGCCATGGAATAGTTCTTAGAATATCAGGACATTCACTAAGACGATCCATCGAAACGATTTCATCGTTGCCAAAATCAACAAAATATACACGGTAACCATTTTCTACGTCAACGAAAAAAGTTTTTTTAACGAAATTTTGACGAAAAAAAAACATGTTCTTTTTATACCAGTCACATTTTGAATCCATGCGCGATACCAAAAATCGTCTGCATCATATTGTGCGCAAACAAGCATATTGGGTTTCGGCGGTGTCGTCCACGGTTGTTTAGTTGCATTCCAATCTTTTAAAACATTCATGATTGTCGCGAGACAATCCCACATGAGCAAAACATAAAAACAATCTGATGTTGGATCAACAGTTGTCAATTGAACATAATGAATTTCCGATAGATTTATTTCAGGTTTATTCGCATCGAAATTAATGATTGGATTTTGTTTTACTATAGTTGACGATGGTAGAATGGCGCGTACTTCATTGTTTAAAATTCTTTCGCCTAAATTTAATCGTACATAAGGAATTTCATTTTCAATGCGTAAAACCGTCATTTCGAATTTAAGATCAAGTACTAAAGAGCAGAAGTTAGTATCATGATTTGCAATTTAATCAAATCCTACCGAGTATACCAAGAATAGCATCGGTCTGTTCTTTGGAAAGTTTTTCATGGGATGATACGCCGTCTAAAATACATTTGACGCACAATGCTGGTTCTTTGTAATATCTAAACAAGAAATAAATTTATTTATTTTTACAGAAACTAACCATGTTGATTTACTCATTTGGTAATGGACGAATTTCTAAAACTGGATCACACCATCCAGTATTTCCCCTATATTGAAATACGAATATGAAAAGCGAAGAAAAAACAATTGATCTCTATTTACCAATCAATATATTGAACATGTACACGATTTTCATCTAGCTCTAAAACACGAGCTCGATACCAATCCGCGTTAAAAAGTGCCGCACAAATTTGTCCGATTGATAACCTATTTCAATAGTATTAAAAAAAAAACATTCTCTATTGATACTGAAAATAGTTTACTTGGCGTTATAAGAATTTCCCTGAACTTTGGCAAGTTTTTCATGTTTATTCATTTGCGTTATAAGCAATGTAGCATTTACATAATCATCTAATGTTGCTGCAAACAGTACATTTGGCACTTCGAGATTTGATAAATAGATATTATAAGTTGTATTCGTAACAAATGGTTTATGTTCGTCAATGCGCATCGGCGACTGATTCACCAATGGAATACCTAATAGGAAAAAAATCCATTTCTCGGTTTCTGCAGGAGTAAAATTATCTCACCATTTTGAAATGGACTTTTGTCATTGAATGTTCTCTGCTGCCCACCATTATTAGTTAATTCATTCGTACTCGAATGGGAACTATTTATTAACGTCGGTTTCGATTGAGTTGTGCTCGGTGATCGTTCAGCCATCGATCGAAAACCACTAAATCGATTGTTAGTACCAGGCGATGGTGTCTCCTCTGGAGTGACAGTACCTGTGAACATCGGACGACTGTTTGATTCACCATTGGTACTAGGATTTAATTAAACGAATTTCCAACAGTGATTTTATTTCGAATTAATTTTACTTACAAGCCATTTTGTGGTCGATGGAAATTATTATTTGCTTGTCGTAACTAAATAATGAAGATTATTTTTTTATGAAACGTAAAAAATTGTTTACCTTTGAATGACTAACGTATAAAATATTTCCGTTAACAACATAATTATTCATATGTTCAACAGCTTGATTCGAGCTTTCACCATCAGCATAATTAACAAAACTAAAGTATTTCTTCATAGAAAATATTCATAGATTATAAATACAAAACTTACCCACAACCTCCTTCAAAAGTTGGATTATGTCCTAAAACTTTACTTGAAAGTATTCGTCCGAAGGGTGAAAAAAGTTGTTCCAACTGACTCTATAAAACATGAAAATGCAATTCGGGATGTTTATTTTTTTAAAATTAATTTACTGCGGTAAATTCCATTGGTAAATTTTTAACAACGATACTATTCACACGTCTGAAAATAAAAATTTGAATTAATTTCGAATGAAAATCTTTGATTCAATTAATTACTTGTTAAAATCGTTCATGATTACTGTTGCTATTGAAGAATAAAAATAGATGCGTGTAACGAAAAACAAATTTTCCCTCGAAGGAAATACATGTAGAACAATCAATAAACCGATTGGCTAATGGTAGCTAACAACATGAATCACCTAGCAGAATAAAAAAATAGACAACAATAAACACGAGTACTGCTTATTTATTTCTTATTCGTTTACATAAGATAAACGAGTTTAACGCGATCACATCATTCATTGGCAGATACCGAACAAAAGAAATATTATGCTAATGGATTTTTTTTAGATATATTCTAGTTAATTTAATTGTAAAAAATTTAGTCATCGAATAATATGTCATTTCTGAGGCGATTATTTAAATTTCGAATATTCGTATGTAGTAAAATATCTTCTGGAGATTCATTTCAAATAAATTAAATTCTTCTAGAAATTTCGTACAACTCTCACTGACGAACTCGAAGATTTACATAGTGTAAGAATCATTGGAATAATAATATTTTGTTTTATCATTTAAATTTCAATAGGAATTAACGAATCTACAACAAAGTTTAACTCAAACACGTCTACGTCAACGACAATGGACTAAATTATTTGCTATTTATGCTATTCTTGCTTATTTAATTACCAATGCTACTTATTATACACTATTTTTCCCACAAGATGTAGTCGTTCAAGCATATGCGATTATAACATCGGTCGCTATTGCAGTTTTGTATGTAGATTTTGTTTTTTTGAATTCGTTTTGATTTTTTTTGTTTTGCTTTTGAAGACTATACGGTATTCATTGGGTCATTCGTTGGTATTTTCGAACGATTATTCAAATGAAAGGTAAAGAAAAACCGAAGATAGACAGCAAATCCTGTAAGTCTTGTTTTTCAGAAGAAAAATTAGGATTATTCAATGATAGAAAACAAGAATTAGTAAGAATTTACAAAATATCATTCATCTTATTCTATATTGTTTTGTCTATAGTTTGAAGAAGTGAAAAATAAAGAAACATATGCGATAGCTAAAAATCTCTTGGAAAAATATGGCGAAAAAGTAACACCAGAAGTTCGATCACCGACAATGAATGGTAATCATCGGGGAATATCATTTTATAGAATTAATTATGTATATTATAGAACCTCAACAACGCGTATCCATCAAACCACCAATAGTCGGTGCAGAAAAACCACTGGTTTCTGGTATAAAAAAATTGTTTTCTCTTATGCAACGACTCTATTAATTCATTTTCAGTTATGTCGCCTAATACCAGTTTATTCGAAAATGGAAATCAACAATTACAAACACCAGTTCGGGATGGACCCACTCGTTTAGCCGGTAGGGTATTTATTCGAATGGACGGTTCGCCAATAGAAGTTTTTATTTAGCTGGTGTTACACCGGGTAAGTTACCACGTGCTATACTACCACCACAGCGTACATTTTGGGGTGCAATACTTGATACCATTGTAGGAGATGGTCCATCGAAACGGTAAGAATTTATTGAAAGTTTTTAACGAACAATTTAATCGAACTATTCATTTAGTTACGCATTGATTTGCAAATCGTGCAATAGTCATAATGGTGAGTTTTTTTAAAAGTTTTATCGAGAATAAAAATTGATTTCTTAATTTTTTGTAGGCATGGCATTAGAAGAAGAATTTGAATATTTATGTAAATAAATTATCTAATAATTTAATTAAAACTGTTTTTTGTTTCATGTTTCTTTTTAAGCATTTCGTTGCGCTTATTGTAATTATTTTAATGGTGCTCGTAAACATAAACCGGTTTTTAATCCTGATCTATTAAATTCTACTCTAACACAAAATGGAAATAATCTTGAACGTATGGAAATATCTGCAACCGATTCAGCCGACCCAATAAATCAATCTAGATTAACACGTCGATCGATTCGTGTTCCGATGACCAATAACGGAGCTCGTTCGCGTTCAATCTCCATTGAAAATATACGTGCAACTATTTCATCGTCAGAAGAAAGTTTAACTGACAAAAATAAATAACGCGAATCTCTATTTTTTTGGCTCCTAATTTGTACAATAGTAAATTGATTCACATTCACCATGTAGGCATCCTAAGAATACTGGTGTTTATTTTTTCTTTGTTAAATTAAAATTAGTGCTAAGGCTACCACATATTTGTTTGTTGTTGTTGTTGTTGTCTAGATAATCCTATCATTTTATTGTAGATAAATTTGATCATTTCTTGTACCGAGGAAAAGAGAATCTAACAGTAAGAACTTTTTCTTTTTGTACAAATCAAATTTCCCTATACGAAATAATTTGTATTTTTTCAAGTGTCGTCTGCGGCTGCTAACGATAAAACTGATGAACAAGGTTCAACACAAGAAAAAATTAGTAAAAAGTATGTTTCTCTTTTTTTAGATGCTTTTCCATCATTAGAGAAAACATCATGTTAGCTCGTTTTACAAGAACTATATTCAGTGCGGGACGTTTTCAAAATCCACTTAATGCGCAGTTTAAATGGTACGCATTCTAAGGGAGCTAATAAAAACATTTTTCGCCTCGGAGATCGGAACCAGTCTTGCACATCTCTAATCCCTATGCAAATATATTGAGCTCAGCTGAATGCCAATAATTGATTTTTTCTGAGGAGCAGATGGCCTGCGTTTTAAAAGTGTAGTATACGATTGTGTATCATTTTAGTGAACTCAAACGGCAATTAAAAGCCCATCAAAAGGCTGAAGAAAAGGCGCAAAAAGCAGCTGCTGCTACTCCTGCACCAACAACGAACAGTGACAAACCTGCTGTTGTTGCTGCTGCTGCTACTGAGAATGATGATCAAGATATTGATCCTAATGTAAGTTAAATTCTCGGAAAAAAAATGATTTTCTTATAGCATTCTATCATGGATAGGAATATTATAAAATGCGATTGCATCATATACAGCAGCTTAAAAAAGCCGGTGAAACAGTTTATCCACATAAATATAACGTTTCAATAGCATTACGTGATTTCATTGATAAATATTCGTATTTAAAAAACGAAGAAACCAATGATGATATCGTATCTGTTGCTGGTAAAATTTAAGTTAATTATGATCATCAAACAAAGAGTCATATTTTTCGTAGGACGTATCTATTCAAAACGTTCATCGGGAACAAAACTTTATTTCTATGATCTTCATAGTGATTCGGTTAAGATTCAAATTATGGCTAATCTCAAGTAGAACGTTTCGCTTTTGTTATTATGAACATTTTTCATCAAATTTTCATGTGTAGATTTTATCACAACGAAGAAGAATTCGCAACAGTAAACGATCGTATTCGTCGTGGTGATATCGTTGGTGCTAAGGGCAAACCAAGTAAATAGATTTCCTAGGAATGACCTTATGCATTTCATTGGATCTTTTAGCACGAACAAAAAAAGGCGAATTAAGTCTTATACCAACTGAATTAATTATTCTAACGCCAACACTTCATCAATTACCAAGTTTACATTTTGGTCTTAAAGATAAGGTATTTAATCTGCACGATAATGTGGCATATTACATTTAGAAACCAATATGAATTCTTTTAATTATTTATTAAGGAAACACGTTTTCGTCAACGTTATCTTGATTTAATGATCAATGATTCGGTTCGACAAAAGTTTGTTGTTAAAGCTAAAATTATCAATTATGTTCGGCAATTTCTTAATACACTTGGTTTTCTTGAAGTAAACACAAAATCATTATTTGTTATCTGTAGAAACTCAATTGTATTTGTTCGATTAGGTTGAAACACCAATGATGAATATGATTGCTGGTGGTGCAGCAGCTAAACCATTCGTTACCTATCATAATGATCTTGACATGAAATTATTTATGCGTGTTGCACCTGAACTTTATCTTAAAGTAAAAATGACAAAAAAAGGAGGTTTTTTTTCTCTACATCGGCTGCATTTTCTAGATGTTAGTTGTTGGTGGTTTGGATCGTGTTTATGAAATCGGTCGTGTATTTCGTAATGAAGGTATTGATATGACGCATAATCCTGAATTTACCATATGCGAATTCTATATGGCCTATGCTGATTATAATGATTTAATGGCATTAACAGAAAAATTAATATCTGGTCTTGTTAAACAGCTATTTGGAACCTATAAAATAACATATCATGTAAATGGACTTGATCAAGCACCGGTCGAAATCGATTTTACGCCACCATTTAAACGTTTGGATTTAATTGGAGATCTTGAAAAAGCTACAGGTGAAAAATTTCCACCAGCTACTGAACTGTCTACGCCGATAGCAAACGTTTTTCTTGATACACTCTGCAAGAGACATGATATCGAATGTACGAATCCACGTACAACAGCTCGACTTATTGATAAGGTAAAGAGAGAGAAAAAGCATTGTTGTTGCTAATTTTCGATTTCTAGTTGGCTGGTCATTTTCTTGAAACGCAATGTCTTAATCCGACATTTCTGTGCAATCATCCACAATTGATGAGTCCTTTAGCTAAATAGTAAGTTCTGAAAAAATTTTTTTTTGCTTCTAAATTTTCTGCCTTCTAGCCATCGTTCAATACCAGGTCTTACTGAACGATTCGAATTGTTTATTTGCTACAAAGAAACATGTAATGCTTACACTGAATTGAACGATCCAATCGTACAACGAGAAATGTTTGAATTACAAGCTAAAGTAAAGAGTTTTTTTAATCAAAATTTGAAATATTTACAAATGATTTCTAAAATAGGATAAGGATGCAGGTGACGACGAAGCACAATTAATCGATGAAAATTTCTGTACGGCACTTGAATATGGTCTTCCACCAACTGGTGGTTGGGGCTTAGGCATTGATCGTCTTACGATGATGCTTACCAATAGTAATAATATCAAGGTAATTCAAATCGTTCATAAATGCATAAATTCAATTTAAATATTTCGTTCGCAGGAAGTTTTACTCTTTCCAGCGGTCAAACCATATAAAGAAGGCGAAGAACAACAACAACAGAAAGCAGGTGGTGCTACAACTGACACAGCGACAAATTAATTCGTTTATGTCGCCTGTGCAGTTTTTACAGAGACAACAAGATTTTGTTATTAGTCAAGATTTTTCTTGCGTGTTAAAGAAAAGAAAGAAGATCGAAAAAAACACTTATCTGAATCTCTTTATATCAGTATTAACTTAGTTCTGTAGGGCAAACCGGATGCGGTGCGTTTAATCATGAAAAAAAAACCATTACGGGATTATTGTTGCGGGATGAGAAAAACAATATACTTTCAGATTTGACACTCTCGATTGAATTCTAAATAGGATATGTTTATCTTCGATTTTGATGAAACATTAACCGTTCGTTCATCGTCGGATCCTATTGATGAACTTGCGCATGAGAATCTTAGTGACATCGATTATCGTTATGAGAAAGTGCATCATTGTTGGAATAGACGAATGAATGAAGTGCACAAACGTCTTGTTGAACAAGGCATTCAAACCGAACAACAAATAGAAACATTCGGTAGAATTGAATTAGATCCCGGTGTGCGTGAACTTTTTCATGATATATCGATGAAAAATGGGAAAATTATAGTCATGAGTAATGCGTGTGATCTTGTCATAAGAGAATGTCTGCAGGCACAAAATTTATTTCAGTATGTCCATAAAATTGAAAGTAATCCGGTGCGTCAAACTCATCCGGTTATAGTTATTGATGAATATGAAAATCCACTACAAACACAATGTAAAATATGTGAACCGAATTTATGTAAAGGTTCGATTATTGATAGATATCGAGAAAACGATGAAGTTGATAGAATCATTTTTATTGGCGACGGTGATAATGATGTTTGTGCGGCATTGCGTTTGAGTCAGACTGATATTGTTTTTGCTAAGTGTGACGAAACAGGCAGAAAGATTTATGCGATGTCTGATTTATTAAACAAGCAATATTTCGATCAATTAAAAGCTGAATTATTTCTTTGGAATACAATGAAAAATATTCAAGAAATTTTACACACAAAAAACATTCTTTGATTGTGATTTTTAGATGACAAAAATACTTAGTCAACGTTCGAGTTTTTCGCCGTTGATTTTTCATCGACAATTTTGGAATTCACTAAATATTGTCTGGAACAAGTAAGGTACGGTTTTTTTTCTCCAAAAGAGTTATTTTTTCTGACAGACTAAAATATTGGCTTTTTTTAAATAGATATGATCGAAAGCGTGTGCAAGAAATAGGACCTGATCGTGCTTGTGCTGAATGGCTAGTACGCTGTGGTGGTTCAGTACGCTTTAAAAATTGGGGAACATTTTCATCGCATTTCAATACGATACCAGCGGGTGCTTCTAATCAGTTTAAAATTGAAGAAATTCGCGCCATCAATGCATCTATTACATCGGAAGGTTTTGCATATTTAGGTGAGTGAATGATTTCTTTGATTATTTCGATTGTAGACTTTTGTTTTTGTTCAGATGGACTTTCGGATTTAAAGAAAATTCATTTGGAAAAATGCGATCAAATTTGTGATAGTATATTTATTTCATTGCTTTTGACTTTTCTTCTTCATTGTATTGATTTAGGTTCGATTGCTCGATGCAATAAAGTAAAAGATTCACTAGAATCTATAGAACTTATTGATTTAGCTCAGATTAGTGAAAATGGTCTTGCATATTTAGCTGGCTTAAAGTAAGTCATCTATTTTAGTGCTATGCAATTTTAAAAATATTTCGTTTAGGAATTTAAAACATATTGTTTTAGCTCGTTTATCAAGCATAAAACATCGCGATGCAATACTCAAATTATTAACAAATGAATTACCTCGATGCACTATTAATTACAATGATGAACATGCTATTACGCTAGAACAGAAAGCAAAAAAGTCCTTGTGATCGTCATTTTTTTGTTTCTTGTTAAATAAGCTTCATCAATAAACTAATAAGTTAACAAACTTAATGTTGCTTCTATTTTTCTATTGGTTGTTATATGAGTCGGAGGTTCTTATTGATAGGCAATGGTGCAACGCAAGCCAATCAATGGTTTGAGAAAACAATACCTGTTTTTCTTGCTCATCCCGTTGAATTATCGTTCAAAACGGTCTAAAAATATTTGTCTAAAGATTTTCGTTCGATGGCATCGACCGAAAGAAGTTCTACCGAAAATAATAATGCTTCATCATCGTCTGATCGCAATGATGAAAAGAACACATCATCGAATAATGATAAAGAATCAGGTTTTGAGTGCAATGTAAGTGTTTACTATCTCCGATTTATTCATCATTAAACAAGTATGCAAAAAAAATAACAACATATATAGATTTGTCTCGAAACGGCTCATAATGCGGTTCTGTCTCGTTGTGGTCATCTGTTTTGTTGGCCATGCATTCATCAATGGTTAGAAGCTCGAGTTCATAATCCAACATGTCCAGTGTGTAAAAGTAGTATTTCACGTGAACAATTAATTCCAATCTATGGACGCAATGCTCCACAAACTGATCCACGGTTTTTTCTCATGCAGTTTATTTTCCTCATGAAATAAATACTGTCTGATTTCTTGTTTTTTAGAGACACTATACCACCTCGGCCGGCCGGTACGAGACAAGAGCCTCGTCCAAATCGAGTAAAAAAATAAACAAAAAGAAATTTGTTCTAAATGATTTGATTAGAATTTTGGATTTGGCGAAGGAGTTAATTTTCAAATGTCCTTCGGTGTTGGTGCTTTTCCGTTTGGCCTATTTCAAACAGCATTCACAACAACTAACGCCCATCATAGTTTTGTTCCACGTATGCAATGGATTCTGTTTTTCTTTTTGAAAATAAGGAAGCTGTTTGGTTTTAGCGCCACCAGGTACACCTGATCGTTATCAGCACGAGTTATTATCACGTGTATTTCTTGGTATTGCACTGGCCGTGATTTTATTTATTATTTTCAGTTGATCTTTTGCTCAAAGAAAACATTCTATACTTTTATATTCGTTTCAATTTGATTTTTATGTGCAAAGCATAAGAGAGAAATGGACACGAAAACAGCTTTAATTCTCAGAATATTTTTTTTTCTCTACTCTCTTCTTATGTGAATCTTATTGTACATATATATTTGATTAGACCAGCAGTTTCTGTATTTCAGATCGAAAATGTTTTCAGTATAGATCCAAAGATCTGTACCGGCAAACAAAAATCTACGTAAGGTAATTATTTTAGGGAGTTTTTTGGTTGACCAACTTTCTAAGATGTTTTTCATCTTGTTCAAGATAGCAAGAATGGCTGGTTTTTAATTAAGTTGATGAATGTTTTTTTGTTTCGTATATTTTATGGGTCACTGAGGTGAATCAAATCCAGGTTCGGCTCTAGAAAAACAAAGCTTTCTGATTGGTCGCATCTTTCATTAGTATATATCGTAGACAATCATAATAAAATAAGTCGACTATTAAATGACAAATAGAAAACATCACAATTAATTGGCACCATTTATCGTATCTGAGTCCTATCACGCAAAAGAAAGTTGACTAATATATGTCAACAGTAGATATAGATCGCAAATCGCGAGTCACTGTTTCGATATGATTAATTAAAATTATCGTTTCTATTTTTTTTATCATGATAAATCCAATCTTATTTATTTCCCGGAAATGAAGAACTGCGCATTCGACAGCATCTTCAAGAAAAAAAGGACCTGCGGCAAGGCTACTTAACAAACTACTTAAATCAGTTTTAAACATCGTTTCTAAGAAACAATCTGTCAAGTCAAAATGAATCTATATATATATATATATATATAAGACCATCACATCATTAAAATAATAATTATCTCATACTGAGAGAACTTCAGTGGAGCTGCGTTGTAGTTTTTCTAGAAGAATAAATCTTTTTTTTCTGCCTGATAAGAAAGAAACAGAATAAAACTATGCTAATTTACTTTTCCTGTTTATTTGCTAATGAAAATATTTTGCTTTTACCCATTTAATTCTAACCCTATAAAACAAATTCATGCCCATCGTGTCGCTGAGCACACGTGATAGATTGTAGCGCTAATAAATTTTTAATATTAACCAAATATATCTTATCGAAAGCATTCAACAAAAATAAAATATGTACGGAGATTATTTTCACTGATTAGTTAATTCAATAGACGCTTGCATTTTTCTATACATTATAACATATCATTCAATTATACGCATTAGAAAAGTTTTTAATAGGAATAGTTTCGCATTCTGTTCCTAGGTCACAATAAACTTAATGTTGATTATACGCAGCACCATCCATTGTATTCATTGGCTAGTTATGACAAGACTGAAAGCTTAGGCGCCGTTCACAGAGGAAGCCCAGGTAAAGTGAAAGCCCAGTTCCGGTCAGCTTTCTAATAGTAAATCGTCGGGAAAAAAATTCTATCATTTTTACCGGAACCCTTGGAGCATTTTCTACTCTTTAGAATTCGATGTACCGCAATAAATCGTGTTGCCCAAAATTTGAAAAAAACTGTTAGCGCTGAGCTTATGCGCGCAGGTCTCGCAGCAGTACTACTTTCTTGATTTTTTTGTTATGTTGAATATTTCGAGGAGATACACGTGCTTGATATGCTTTACGAAAAAGAAAAATAGTGCTCAAAGTACGTTTATTTAAATTGTGAATAATTTTCTTTTTTCTGTTTGCTCCGTCCATCCATCCTCCATCAGTATACAACTAAAATCATCTGAAAGAATACGGATTCGCCACTACAGTCGCGACTGGAAAAACTGGTGCATCCCTAGCCTTGAGACTAAAAACAACAGAATTAGAAGCGTGCAACCGACGAAAAATTATTTCTTTACATTTTTTTCGGTGCTTTAGAAAGTTCATCGAAGCAATACACACGTGGTTATTATAATAGATTGCCAATACTTTATTCATTTTTCTGACGATTTAATCATTGACTTAACTATTCAAATAAATCTGAAAATGTCCTGCTTTTGAGATGCCGGCTGCTCCTACCGCTGAAAAAACTGAAGAAAGTATTTTGAGAAAAATTCTCAGCGCTGGACGTCCTTTATGAGTAGCTCCGTATAGAAATAAAGTTTGCCAATAATCCTTGCTTTTCTATGTTATATATTTATTATTTCTTGTCGCATAGTACTTTCTATCATCACACTAAAGTCAGGATATAGAATTCAATAGGAAATGTTTTTCGCTTCAAGACTTAATAAGTGCAGAAGAAAATTTTAATAATGCAGCAAACAGGTAGGCAGATATTTTTTCCTCTCGAAAATATGCATAAACGCTGTTTTTAATCGTCATGCAGACTAAATGGAATTGCAACATGCATTATTAACTATTCCTGCTGTTTTCTAATAAATATTCACATTATTACATAGACTCTATGTGAGATACATAGAAAGAAGAAAGAAAAAAAATAATAGATATATTGAGAGGTTCGTGATTGATTTATTTGCTAGATTGCTTATGGAAGAGGAGGAGGAGGAGGAGGAGGAATAGGAGTAGGATGAGACAATAAGGAAATGGTTCTCTGTCGAAAGACGATTATGTTACGATTCTATTTTGACATGTGGATCAAACATTAAGAAAACGTCGTCAGTCATCAATGTCGTTTTCTTTTTTCTCTTACTCGTTTTTTCTTCTCTTTCTTTCTTTTTCTTTATCACTGTCGTTGATTTGAGAAACCGACAGATGGAAAGAAAAGAAAATTGCTAAGAGAAAAAGAGAGAGAGAAAACGGAACATCTACAATTTCTCAAGTGATTTCAGATGATCCTCATACACACGCACAAACGCACACATAACGGATCTCTTACGATAATCGTCAACAACAATGCAGCAATCAATGTCTTTCTCGTATACCAATGACCCATTATATTAATATTAATTAGATTAAACAAAAATGCTGATTAAAGAGTATCGCATTCCGGTACCTATGACTGTTGGTGAATATCGGATTGCTCAATTGTACATGATTGTGGTAGGTGTTAAAAATAAATTTTTGTTTTATCAAATAAAAAATAAATTGGTTTATTACAACCGGATATTTTAGAAACATCAGAGGTAAAAATAATATTTGAAAGAGGTCTCACTGCTGCACGAGTAATTTTGCTCTTTTTCTTTTAAATTTTTTTCATAGAAATCTAATCAGTATCAATGATTACTAATATTTTAGTTCGATTCTCTTTTTTTTTTGCCATGAAAAACAAAAATTTTATCTTCTTTAGAAAAAGAGTCGTGAAGAAACGAATTGTTCCGGTAGTGGTGTTGAAATAATTCGAAATGAACCTTATACAGATGGACCCGGTGGTAGTGGACAGTATACTTTTAAAATTTATCATATCGAACGTCATTTGCCTGGCTGGTTTAAAGCCATATTACCAGCGAATGCAATGAAAATTGAAGAAGAAGCATGGAATGCTTATCCATATACAAAAACACGTTACCGTTGTCCGTTTATTGATCGTTTTCTATTGGAAGTAGAAACATGTTATCAAGCGGATTTCGGTACGCAAGAAAATATTTTTAATTTAAAATCACAAGAAATCGAACAACGAACTGTTGGTTTGTATTTTTCAAACGGAAAAAAAGATAGAAAAATATAATTTTGCTATCGTTTATTTAGAATTTCTTGATATTGTTCACAGTCAACCATTAGCAGATATTCCAACAGAAAATCCAGCAATGTTTCGTTCGGAAAAAACAGGTTAGCATAAGAACATGCAATAGTGCCGTAAGCGATATTCTACATGGACTAGATAGAATTCATCTTGCAGACTTATATTTATCTCTTGCCGTTCTTATCTTACAAACATGTCAACCAAAAACATATTCTAGTAAATACTCGAGCTTTTCCATCTGTGTTTATGTCATTAACTAGAGTATATAATGAGAAAAAGAACGCGCGTGACATTTTGGACATTCGAGCGTTAAATTAACTCGAAAGATTAATCCTAATGATTTCAACCTTACGAACGATAAATAATCAACTTTTTTTGATTTAGGTCGTGGCCCATTAGCACCTGATTGGTTTGAACAAATCAAAAAATATGATCGAAAAGAATCGATTATGTGCGCTTATAAATTATGCCGAGCCGAATTTCGCTATTGGGGTATGCAAAGTCGATGCGAACGATTTATTCATGAAATAGGTAAAACAAAAACTATGAAAGGATTTTATTTATTGGATATGCTTATATAGCTTTGCGTAAAACTATTTTACGGGCGCACCGACAGGCATGGTGTTGGCAAGATGAATATCAAGGCTTAACATTAGCCGATATTCGACGTTTAGAAGATGAAACGCAACATGAACTAAATAACCGTATGGCACAATTTCAAATTGAAAATAGTCATCTATCATTCAACAACAACAATAATTCAACTAAATCAACTGACGACACTCACGATGTTAAGCAACCGTTATCAATAAGACGAAGTCGGCAAATGTCTATTGATAATATCAATGCTAGCCGACCAAGAATTAATTCATTTCCGGTACCACCATTACCTAGAGATGAAATATCTGACGATGAATTTTTCGATGCTGAAAGTAAGTTTGTGTCAAAACGATAGATCTTCATCAGTTTTGCATGATAAGAAGAAAACAATGACTCTAGGGACAAACAGCTGTTGACTTTTTGTATTATTCTAATGAGAGGAAGAAAACATGTCTGTATCTATGACTAGCTTTCATCGAAAATATGCCAAATGTACGTTCAAGTCGGAGCTTAATTTATTCAACTGACGATATTCAATTACACAATTCAATGAATTCCGACTCTCATCAATCAAGTATCGACGATGATGAAAGAGCATGTGGATTATCAGCGTCAGATGATAATAACAATAAATGTACCATTGAAATTCTTATTCTCATTTTCTATGGCGGTAAGTTATTTTGTTCATTTGAACATACGTGTCTTCTATGTTCGGGTTTCTTCTCAAATTAGGAAATATTTACTCAACCGAAGATGCGTTTGTTAGTGCTAAAAAAACTGATTTTATCAGTTTTCGTTCGACGTTCGAGACTATTGTACGAAATCATTATCCATCTGTAGAAGGAAAAACGGCAATTCGTTTTGTCGAATGTCGTTCTATATGTATTGAAGCGATCGAGTTACTTAATCGTTTATCACCCTATGGCGCTTTAAATATAACACATGATATATCGCATGGCGAAACACTCCCAATCAATGCAATTCCATTATTTGCAACATCGAATTCAGGCTATCAAACAAATCTAGCAAATGTTGTCGCATCAGCCAATAAAGTCTACCAGGAATTTATATCATCGAAAGAAGGAAGACATTTTTCAGGACAAGTCTGTTAATAGAAAATAGCTTTTCTTTTCTGCAAATGAAAAATATTTTAGGTTGTGATTATCGGAGATGCAAATGGTGCAATTTTAGCTTACGATGCCTTATGTTTAAATCATACTCTAGATGATACGACTTCATTGTATGGTGGTGAAGGTAAATGAATTAGTTTCTATTTAAAATGATCGAATTTTGTGCTTACCAGACGGTTTAACGCCACGTACACCAGCACTTGGCAAACGAACTCACAATGAGACGAATGATGCGAATTCAGGAAATTCATCGAATCGACTCAGCGCTAAATGTACGGTAACTAACGATAATGTTGAAGTTGGCGATAATGTGTAAGATTTTTACGAACATTTGAACAGAGATATCAATGAGCGGTTACGTGTTCTAGGGAAAGTCTTCGTACTAGACAAGAAAATTCAAGTATTATGTTGGGATTTGATGTAAATGAATTCTTCTCATTTGGTTCACCTCTTTCACTTATTCTTGCTTATCGACAAATGGTTTCTGATAGAGGTATTTTACTTCGGCATTTGGGATATTTACGTGTATTTTGCTTTTTTAAATAGTTGTTCGTCCATGTTGTGGACAATTGTACAATTTATTTCATGCCTGCGATCCAAATGCATCGCGTATCGAACCTTTAATACAATCAGAATTTAGTCAAATTCCTCCGTGCTGTATTCCTCGTTATTCACAATTCCCATTAGGCGATGGAGAATCAACCTTATTGAGTAAAATAAATTTGTTTTCATCTTTATTCGAAATTTTGTTTTTTGAAATTAAATAGTTGAATATATTCATCAATATTCGAAACTGTTCTTAAATAATAGTACAAATCAGGTGCCCAATGCAACAAATATTCTTTTTGCTGATAGTAAGAGAAACATGCTTGTTGAAATCAAATTCAATTTTAAACAATAATTCTAGTTCGTCAAACTTGGTGGGGTTCAAGGCGTACCGATTATATTGTTTATTGTCCGGAATCTCTCATGAGCCAACCAGCACACGTTCTACCCATTGTTTTTCATTCAAGTTACTGGGAATCTCGTGATGTCATGTCATTTATTTTACGAAATGTAACTATGCCTTTTTTCGAAATAAGATTTATTTTTAAATGATTTCTTTCAAATAGATAACACGCAATCAAGAACAATTTCACCTGTTTAATAGTCCAGCAAATACGAATCCATGTTCGTTCGCTCCTGTTAAACCAACGGAACGTTGGTTACATCGCACTACAGCTGTTAAAATACGAGTATGAGAAATAGTTCTATTTTTGTTTGTCTCGTTACAATTTGCATTTTAGAATTTAGCACCAAATCATCGAGGAAATGATACGATGGTAGTCGATGCACGAGCGCAAACTATTCATGCAAAATTTCACTACGGACCAATTGATATGGTCTGTTTAGCTAATGAAAAAGTCGATATTTATGTGATGAGATCAGCACCTTACGGAGAATGGACTTTACTCGATACAGCTGAAACCGATACTCATGGTCGTGTACGATATACAATATCGGATGATAAAAAATTACCACTGGGATTGCATCCGGTTAAACTTGTTGTTCGGTAAAACTAGAGAATTTTGTATGGTGAAATGCAATATCGAATCATTTTCTTTTAGCGGCGATCACACAACGATTGATCTTTATTTAACTGTATTACCGCCGAAGAGTGAAGCAGTTATATTTAGTATCGATGGATCGTTTACATCGAGTTTTTCAGTTAGCCATCATGATCCTAAAGTACGACCCGGTGCTGTTGATGTCGTCAGGTAAAAACGATGTTCGGTGAAGGGAAAAAATTAAAATTTTTATTATATTACAATAGATATTGGCAAGAACTGGGCTATATTATTATTTATGTAACAGCACGTCCAGATATTCAACAGCAGCAAGTTGTTCATTGGCTTGCTCAACATAATTTTCCGCATGGCATGACATTGTTCAATGATGGGATCTATCGTGAACCAATTAAACATAAATCTGAAATGTTAAGACAAGTTGTCGAAAATGCAGATTTAGTGATCACAGCCGCTTATGGTTCATCAAAAGATGTTCCTGGCTATCAACTCATTCATATACCAGCTGACAAAACATTTGTAGTTGGTAAAGTAAAAAATCGTCTTCAAGGACAAGCACGTTTTCTTGTCGATGGATATGCATTACATTTAAGTAAATATGAAATTTAGCGTTTTGATAGTTGGTCATTAAATTTAAAAATTTTTTCTAGCTGAACTTTCGAAACCGGGTACGGTTCGACCATCGAAATCGAATTCTCGTCATTTGATACGCCGAGCTTGTTTTAATTTACCGAAATCCACAACTACCACGACAACAGCACAATCAACGATATCATTGATCAATAGCAAACAATCGAATTCACTCACAGCCATATCAATGCCGGCAACTCAACATCCTGTGATCGATCAATCGTTATCAGTACCTTTAACACATCGAAAAGCTAATTTAAATGATGAAACCAATGATTCTCAACATCATCGTTTAGTATTAAGTACGTCACAATCGAAAGACGCACCATCACGTGGCATCTCACCACGTATTAATCATAACAGGCCACCAACAAGTAATACCTATAATCCTTCATCGATTGAGAGACTATAGTGTTTACTTGATATATGTATACTATTTATTTCGTTATCTTTTATTCGTCTTCTATTTCAATCTATTGGCGTTATATAGAAGCCATGTAGATCGATTTCTTCTATTCTTTTTTCTTCTTCTAAATGTGATAAGTGACACCTGCCTTAATGGGTTGATTTCACCTGTTCTTTCTTTTCTTTTTCTTTTTCTTTTTTGAGTATGTCTATGTTTGTTTACATGTAAAGGTATATATGTATATTTATAGCTATGTTTCTTTTTTCGTGATTGTAACATTATATTGGCTTATTTGAATTCAATTTTATTTTCAATTTGAAATGGAGAAAGAAATTATGCTTGCTCCTTCATCAACGGAACTGCAAGGTAGTAACTCGAACAACCTTATTGCATGTGACCGTCGTCTAACTATTTTGTTTTGCTATAAAGAAGAGTATTTCTTAACTCTTTTTTAGAACTGTTTCGTGAAGCTCATTTGGCTAAACATAAAGCATATTGTCCCTATTCAAAATTTCGGTATGAAGAAACGTCGGATAGGTCTCTAATTTATATTAATCTTCTATTGAACTAGAGTAGGAGCTGCTTTATTAGCAACAAGCGGGAAAATATATTCGGGATGCAACATTGAAAATGCTTCATATGCTTTAGCTACGTGTGCTGAACGTACAGCAGTAGTAAAAGCCGTTTCTGAAGGTGAAAAATCATTTAAAAAACTTGCAATTACTTCGTAAGTTTCTTGTTGAGAAAAATCATAATAAATTGATCTTTTCTGTAGGGATGTTGAATTGGGTTTTACTGGCCCGTGTGGATCATGTCGCCAGACATTAGCTGAATTTGGTCTTGATTTAGACGTTTATCTTGTTAATGCAAAAAATGAATCAAAACTGTATAAGCTACAAGAATTATTACCCATTGCTTTTACACCAAGTGACCTGGAAAGACCCCGTTCGAATCATGATATTATGTAATGAACATTAGTATAAATGTTTTTTTTTTCAACAATATTTAGTTGAATAGACATGATAATAAGATTAGAATACATTTATAATTTAATTTACCATATATTCACTAGAAATAAATGAAACTGTATAATTCTTAATGTATCATATGATAATCGAGATGTTTGTTTAGTTTCAATAAGTTGATGATGCAGCACGAGTTGATTTTTATTTAATATAAAATAATTAAATTAAATTAAAAAAATTATTTAAATTCTAAATGTTTTTTTTTTGTTTCATTTATCGATATTTCGTCCTTGTTTGCACGGACATTTACGAGATTGACGATGTTTGTAGGATAGTTGTTGTTGTTGTTTTGATCTAATTTTATGTTCCTTATCCGCGACTATTTCCTGATATTAGCTTGACCATTGACATAAATTCATAACCAGCTATTTCTCAGCAGCTCGTGGATAAGGAACATTAAACTAGATCAAAACAACAACAACTATCCTACAAACATCATTAATCTCGTAAATGTCGGTATAAACAAGGACGAAATATCGATAAATGAAACAACAAAAAACATTTAGAATTTAAATAATAAATTTTATTTTATTTAATTATTTTATATTAAATAAAAATCAACTTGTGCTACATCATCAATTTATTGAAATTATATAAATAACATACTTGAGGGTGACGGTGTGGGCGTGTAAGTATTTTTGTTCAGACACCCACACCCTAATAGAATCTTGAAAATCCGGTTCTCGGTTCTTTTTTTTCGAGAAGCGCTGGGCTCTAGTTCAGGAGTAGTACGTATCCCCAATAACATACGCCTTGACCTTCTTTTATTTCCTAAATTGATAATCATGGCCAGTTTTTATTTTATTTTATCTTACAAGGTTTATTGACTTTGGTCTTAATGGTGTGGGTGTGGCTTATCAACTCAGTTTATTACTAAATCAGTTGGTTATCAAGTTAGATGGGGTTAACTAATCAAGTCACTATTAAAGTAGTTAGTTAGGATAAAATTCTATATCTAGAATGGATCAAATTTGATTCGATATTTTTCCGTCAAGATTTTTATTCGGCGAAGCTGTACTAATTCGTCTGTTTTTCACCCCTAAGCAATGCTGAAAGTTTCAATTTGTTACAAAAAAAAGTTTTTGTGCATTTCTAGCTTTTGTTCTCTGATTTTTGTATTTCAAATACATTTTCTTCAGCACTTTTTGCCATATCAGCTTGTTTTTCTTATTGTTTAATTGAGAAAAAGTTACAATAACTCTAGTGTGATTACATATAATTTGCATTATTTTAATCAGCATAGTAGTAAACACGAAATTACGAAAATAACTTGTTGTAAATGAAAAAAGATAGTGATAAGCAGAGGGAAAAGGCTATGGTTCACACTGACGGGTAATTAGTTGAGTCGATTGTTTGTGAAACAGTGTAAGCGATTGATCAAAGTTATTTATATTTGATTGTCCAATCCATATGCCTAAACGAACAAAGGGATAAAAATCTAGTTGAAGCACATTTAAGATCAACATTTACCAATTTTACGCGAGCATTTCCTCAGAAAATCATTAAGTGATGGACCATTTAATTTTTTTCAAAAGCGATTTTAGCTAATATATTTTCTTCTAAAGCATGCAATAGGGATTTACACCCATCAGCTGCCATTGTCAATCTACGTGGTAGATCAATTATTAATTGTAGCAGTTTGTGTTGATCCTAAAACAAACGTTAAAATTGATTCTATTCATATGCAATTATAGTTATTTTTAACAATGAATTACAAACATATGTCGACTAAAGGAATGTCTTCCACTGAGATAGTAAAATTTTGATTGTTATCTGTACTTTAATCGATTAAAAAGTCAACTTTCTTCTGGTTTTAATACAATTTGTTTTTACATGGAACCTCCTGTTTCGAAATTTTTTGTTGTCGATTCAGTGAGAAAATTCGATTTTTCATCTATACATATGCATTGAAATATTCATCCCGTTTCAAGCAAATACATAAGTAGACGAAAATAAGGGGCAAACACTTTTTCTGGACAAGAAACAAGAATAGTTGTTTCGATTTTTATTGTTTTTGTAATGATACTCATTTCTTAGTGAGCTGGAACAGTACTGATGAGAAAATAATTTGCTTTGAAAGCATAGCTGCCTGTTTAGAAAGGGCTGATATCGTCATGCATTTCTTTATCATATGAGATTCTATTTTAGTAAACAATTGTTTTACTTTCATTATTGAACGTAGATGGACAAAATATATGAACGAGACTCGTATGACTCAGTACGAAATTGATTTATGTTATGCCATTTTAGTCGTCATCATAAAAGTAGTGCAGTAAAAATGTTTATTCTTACTTGTGATCACCATGAGATGTCTAGTTCGAATTCGAATATAAATGGACATCTAACTGCATGGTATCAATTCGAAAATAAATGATAAAAATAGATTTAGTTTTACATTTAGTTTAAGATGGAGTGGGCGTGGGTTGAAGGGGACTAAGGGGTAGCTGTGGGTGTGGATGAAGGGTATCCGGAAGGGGTGCAGATGGGGGNTCCAGGATACTTCAAGTATGGTTGTGGGTGATGGATACCATGGAGAAGTGCTCAAATGTTCGTGCGGGTGAAGGGTATATATGTATTCATATGTCGCATATATCGGAAAGTTAAACTAAAACTAAATCTATTCCTAGATTTAGTTTTAGTTTAAATTTTTCTTTTCTCCATTTATTTTGGAACTCGAATTAGACAGCTACTCGTGATCACTAAATTACATGTTAGTACATGACTTATCTTATAGCTAATTTTATCCATGTCTATTTCAAATAAAACAAAATGAGATTTTCAATACACATTAATATTATAAATACAAATACAATAGAAAACCATTCTAAATTAGATTTGCGGTACTTCCATCAAAGTAAATATTTTACTGTTGTTCATTGATCGAATAAATAAAATATTATTCACCTCTTAAAAGTTATAACTAGGGGTTGGTACAGGACAAAAATGATAGTTTTGTTCTCTCCTGTGCACATCGCTATCGTGGATCGCTATTGATAATGCTTATTGGTGATACGAACTGATACATCAATAGCAAAGAACTCTCCAGTGGCTCATGGTATACCTATACTTCAAAATATATTGACTGGAGTTTTCTCCGGATTTGAATATTTTGGTGCGTCAATATCCTTTGATTTTTGAAAAATTTCTCATTCAGTCTGAAGTGCTCGAGAACTTGGTAAAGGTGTGTTTCTTTCTGCTCCCCTTTCCCCGAATTAATTTCGAACTTCGAAACAACGGACAAACTTTTGGCTCTTTGTGCAATTTATTGGCTGTTCCCGTCCCCGCCAATGAGTTTGAATAATGTAAAACACTTGAAACCGCCTATTGTCCCAATCGATCTCACTTCAGGTTGTCACAGATGAAACTATTATATTGTGCAATGACTTAATAGGATCTGACACTTGGCAAATAATTTAGTTTGCTTACAATTCCTGTAGCGAAAGCATCAATTGATCGTACGCATTTTAATGAGTATAATGATAATATCTGAGGTCAGTAGCTCACTCAATGTCTGCAGTGGCTAACAAATCAGGCTCCTATTTTGTTGAATAGGCGAAGACCGTTACACTACTATGCCTCAAAAATTCGATTTCCCAAGAACAATGAAATTACCACATTATCATTTAAATTCAGTGTTGATTTCAGTGCGCCATTGCCAAATGTTGACTGTCTTAGTTTTTTTTTCTAGATTAACAAACAAACACAAACCTGAATCGCTACAGTCAACACTGTAAAAAAAAAGGTAGAATAATAAACCCTTTAAGGGTTTATAAAAGTCCAACGTAGACTAAACCCTTTTTACCGTATGTCAAAATATTCATAAACCCTTTTATATACCATTCGGAACACTAAAAAAAACCGTATACTATTATACCCTTAAAGTGTTTATGATACGTTGCACTTTCATAAACCCTTCCACAATAAGAAATGCTACTTAGATCAAACGAAATTTTACAGGAAACTGAAGATGATATAAAGTTAAACGGATCAATTCTTATAACATTTTGAATTGTCATAAACAAAATACAAATATTTTGCATTTAAAAAATTATTTCTTTGGAAATAAAAATTCTTTTTTTTAATATTTAAATAAATTAGGAAAAATTTGTTTTAGAAATATATTTCCTCAAAAAAAATTCAAAAAAGATTTAAAAACGTTTTGTTCCATTTTTTCAAAAATTTTCTAACATGTTTCTTATTTTTCTAGAAATCTATAACGTATATATTTCTCATACTTTTATAAAATTGTTGATCAATTTTTAAAATCTTTATAAGTACATGTGTTAAAAATAGCACATATTTGTCTGGAGAGGTGTATAGGGTGTGGGTCGTACGAAATTCTATTAGGAGAAGTAGATGTAGATGCAAAATGCATGAAATCATAAATACGGCGTTTTTAAGAAATTTAAGATGCTCTAACGTCTTACAACATGAAAGCGTCAAAAATATGTAATTGCTGTAACGCGTTTGTTCAAGGCGCTTGTATGACTGGGTGTCCCATATGTTAGAAATCGATCTTCAGAGCTCTTTCACATGTATAGTTTCGACAAGTCTAAATAGAAAAAAAAGAAACAGCTATTTATAAAATATTTTTATACTTACATTATTTGTTTTATATTGAACTAAAGGTAGAAAAATATAAGATTTACAAAGACATATGTGAAACGATATATTCACTTTGAATACATTGTATCAGTGGACCGACATAAGAAAACGAAATAATCACAGAGAAAGTTTTAATACTTCCGTTTTCATTTTTCATTTTTAATGGACGTAAATAAAAGAAACGATATAAATATATAAGTAAGTCACCCATATTTTCCATTGACTGTGGCTACTGGCCTAAATTAAAGATAACCTGAAATTATTTTTAAAATGTTATTACTTACATTATTTTGAGCTTATTTTCAACCAAGTAAAGGAAGAATGTAAATATATTGAAGTAAAATGCCTACTTTAATTTGTTCTCTTGGGTGGATGTAAAAACAAATTTTTTTCTTCTGAATGCCACTGTTAGTTTGGATTAAACCTGCAATCACCATAATATCTTTCAGATTGATTTAACTTAAATTTTTTGTATGACGTTGCTCACGTGAAGCCGTCTGCTTTTGATTTTTAAACAATGTGCGGCTTGAAGTCTGGCTCGAAATGAAAAGTGCATCGATGCATGAATGGCTGCATTGCGAGAAAATGATTGGATTAACATGTTTATTACATGAAACTGTGTGAAGTGCTCTGTGAGAAATTTTCATGATATACATATATGAGTTGAAAAAATGTGATCCTTTGAACGAAGAATAAAAAAGTCTTGTGATGATGGAGTAGAACAATAAATCCCTCGCCGTAGAATAAAATACCCTTTTCTCGAAATCGCATATTAAAATACCCTTGGAGATAAAATCATATACCCTTCTCCCTAAATCTCAGATTAATAAATCCTTTTTTTTCTTGTATCATCTTTTTTTCATATACCCTTCGTTTCATAAACCCTTCAAGGGTTTAACATGATTTGTAGGAAGGACGACGGTTTATTATTCTACTCTTTTTTATTTCCAGTGCACCATGCAATATCGTAAAAGACAACTGTCCTTGCTGTGAAAGTCTGTCTAAAATACCCTTTTCCCAGGTCGAACAGTTCGACCTGGAAATGGTCGGTCCCGGGTACTTCAGTTGATTTTGTGGAAGCAGTATTCCGGTCGGAAATTTTTTGGATTTTTTCCGGTGATTTCCGATCAATTCCTGACGGAAAGCACTGGAACTTGGCAGGGATCCGCCGGAAAACCGACCAGAATACTGCTTCCACGTTCCAGCGATTCCCTGTGTTTTCCTGCAGGATATGGCGACTTTGCCGCATATTTCCTGGAATATCCTACGGGATCCATTGACGGGAATGTTTGAACTGGGTTCATGAACAATCATAAACCCTTCTATTGAAACCGTAGAATAAAGTACCATTTTGCGAACAATTATAAACGCTCACCCTTGAATATTTAAACAAAATACCCTTTTTTTCATATACCCTTCGTATCATAAACCCTTTAAGAGTTTATGAATACTTATAGATAGGGCAAGCGTTTATTGGTCTACGCTTTTTTTACAATGAAGATCATGAGTCACCTTTTAGCTGCTTCTCAAACTTCTCTATAGCATACCGTAGAAGGTAAACATTATTCATACTCATCATATGTAAGAGCGTGATCATTTGTGCTATCTCAACAAAGAGAGAAAGAGGCAGAATGCAAAATTTTATCATTCAATGCGATGGGAATAAACCAAGTTACGCATTCATTATGAAGATTTCTTTTAATAGTTTCACCCGCATATATTTATTTTCTATATAGAATCGACTAGACAAAGCATACATTACTTGATCTTATTCTACAAACAACAATGACAATGAAATCCCAATTGAAGAAAGACGTACCGTTTGAATATCGTGTGCAAGAATCTGAAGCAGTTCGTAGAAGATATCCAGAACGAATTCCGATAGTTGTCGAACGAGTCCTCGAGTGAAACATAGCGGATGTTGACAAGCGTAAATTTCTAGTCCCACAAGATATCACTATGATACAATTCCAGTGGATCCTTCGAAAACGGCTTACATTGCCAGCTGAAGCTACCATTTGTATCTTTGTCGAAAATACAAACCAAGGAATACTCAACCCCTTAAACTATTTTAAACCGTCTTGGAGTATCCCACAAATGAGTGCGACTATGGGTCAGATCGATGCGGAACATAAGGACAAAGACGGTTTCTTGTACATTGCCTATGCTAGCGAGAACGTGTTTGGTCACTGAATTATTTTGAATTTCAAAAAGATTTCTGTTTTGCTAATATTTTCGTCAAACGAGATGAATGTAAATATAAATAAAATATTTGATTTGATTTGATTTGATTTGATCTCTTAAAAGATTGACAGACACCCATCGCTTAGGAAAACTGAATGATTTTGGTAGAAAATATTGAGCTAACTTTATTTTCGCTATTAATGAGTCAAATAGTGGAATATAATATGTTTAAAAACACACACGTTCAAGGTCTGTCATCCGGATCGTTTGGTAATTGTTGACTTTTGCCATATTAACATTCTTTGTGTGGGTGTGGCAGTGGGTATCTGAACAAAAATACTCGCACATTCACACCCACACCCACAATTAGGAAAACTAAATGTTAGTATTAAAAACAAAACGAGTGACAGTATATGTATTAGTCAATTGCAATTCTGTTGTATTTTATCATACTTTTACTAATACTATAAGTGTCAGCGCGAAAAATTCTCCAATTGACGTAAGACCATTTTATTTTATAAATGTACTTTTGATTTTCACAATGAATAAAGTTTTTAGGGACCAACTTTTGGGCAATGAAAAATTTGGTCGCATCAAATTTTCTTTTTTTTCTTAAACAATTTTAATAAGTTTTATTATGAAGATATTGCACAGATTTTTATATTGTATCTTATGGTATATTTTGGTTGTTAATGCAATATATCAAGGGATTGAATACCGCAACATAAAGCGTACTGAAACATAAATGATAATGCAAGAAGTATTAGTTGAAGTAGGATCAAATACCATAGAAAAAAAGTGTTCTTTCCTTTATCACAATGCATAGGAGGGAGGTTTCGTATAGCTTACTTTATGACTCAGTCTCAGTAGCACCATTATCAGAACTTTTGGTTAACCCTAAATATTATTGAGTATAAATTGAAAGTTTACTGACTTACTCAGCTAGGCAACCACCTATGAACGAACCAGAATGCAAATGAAATGAAAGTGAAAAAAATACACATCGATTTTCTCGCTCTCTGTTAACTGGATGGACAGAGAGCAAAAATAATAGTTGTTTACGATGTGTAGGAGTGATAAACTATGCTTCTTTTTGTCAAAGAAAAATAAGCAGTCAAAGTTGAGAGAGCTGATTATTGGGTATCAGCAGCTTTTATTTGCACCCACATTATATTCACACCTGCGACGATTTCTGATCGAAGAAACGCTAGTGCTGATGACATTACACTTTATTCAATTCTTCATATCATCAATAGCGTAGATTACATATAAAGCATGCATTGAAATATCCAACCTTCAGAGAGAACGAATGACAGTTAAAGATAGAGAGAAATATCAAAGAGAGATGGATAAGAGGAATACGTAAGCTGAGAAGAAATATCACGACAAAGCAAAAACATTGCACTGAAATATAATCGTTACAACACCCACACCATCAAGTTGAATTTCAAAAAAAGTATCCCTTCTATAATAAATTAATAAAAACGGAAGATTCATAATGGGAGTGGGTGTGACTCTAGATCTTCACTTCGCCCACATTCACATCCACATTCGTATCCAAACCCAGAGCAACTGCGGAGGAAGAAAGATTCTCGTCATATGTAACATATGCTCCCTATTCGAGATAGCGTGCATGAGAAAGAAAACGTAAGGCTTCGTTTTGTAAGAAACTGCTCTTAAGCAACGGTTGCCTTTTCTATTCTTTAACAAAACTGGCGCTTTCACTATACAAGCCGAACAGTTTGCCTTTTTTCTTTTGACCTACTAGGTGAGTCTAATTTTTTACAGATATTCAACTATTAAAACAGTTTCTTCAGACAAAGTGTCGATTGGATATATTTTTTTTGGTGTTTGTTTCGTCTGAAAATGAATATTTTCAAGATTGTCATGTGTTGATCCGGAAGGTGCTTTCAAGTGACGCTATTTACTGGCAATACCTAAAGTTGTGCAACTCATTCCCTTCCTCTGTAAAGAATTTTTTTTCTATTTTTCATACATTCATTTTCTCTCGGAGTTTGAAACGAAAACATGAATGGTTGCACTTCTGCTTGATAAGAGTTCGGGCGATACTAGGATTTGGTTTTTTGAAAAGTTTACTGGCAATTCTTGCCTCAAACTTTATCCGTGCATTTAATAGAGAGCAGTAATATACGAAAAGAGGTCGATTAGTTGTTTTAGAGTTTAAGAGCTCAAGTTTCGCTGTCGCTTAACATCTACTACAAGCTCCCTCGTTCGAATCTGTTAAGCCTATTTTTTTAGCGGGTACGCCGTTTCTGAAAACATTCATGTAGACTTTCTCAGATTTGCTTCAAATTGGTCCTAAACACTACGCAGATATTCGGCAAATAACATATTTACATTAAAACTTCATTTCTGCGTCACACTTGGTGATAATGTCAGAAATCTTGACAACGCTTTTATTTGGTTGGAGGTTCCTACTTTACCAAAATTGACATAGATTAATAAAAGATATGCCAAAAAATTGTGAATATTTCCAGTTATAACTATGTTTCTTTTAGATTGTCTTATAATTAAGATTCTATTCGTTTTCTCCGCATAAAACATGATCAATCACAACAGTGTTATCATCTTGTTTGCTACTTTCCTATTCGTTCAAGTCGCTGTAGCAGAGTCTGATATCTGTTGCATGCCAAGAGGTCATCGTGTGAGTGTACGCGCCTCCTCTGTCTCTTTGACTAACTGTACAACAAGTGGTTGTGCCACGAACAATATCATCATGTCATACATACACTATCCAGATTTAGACAACTACCGATATCGTATCGATTTTAATGCAGAACCTTATGGTACTGGACCATTCTTTGAGGGAACTACTCTTGGTTTTATTACTGATAAGACAACTCTTCTCGGTTTTGAGCTAACTTATGATGCTAAACAATGTACCTGCAAGAAAACTACCAAGCCATCTGGCATCTACCACATTACTTGTATAACAGATGCACTGCAATTTGTCGACAACATCAGTATTGGTGTAGGATTCAAAGGTCAGTTGTATCGATCTAACAGTACCACGACTGCTGGCACCAACACCATTCAAGCTACTCGTAACTTTGTCGCTCAAAATTTTTCTAATCAAAAAAGCAATGTTCCATTGTGTGCTTTGATTCATGAAGATATTGTTAATCGTGAAACTGTAACAAGCACCGGTCAGCTGGTAGCTCTTTCTACTAGTACTACTGAGGTTTACAACTTTACACCGCACGCAAGTGATAGTGATTATGTTATTCCTGCTCACTGTCCTAAATCATGCTAAATAAATAACTTTAATATGCCAAGATTGTTCGCTATTTAAACTGTTGTATCTTACGTTCCAAAAAGAAGTGCAAATGAAGTGAAAGCACTTATTTGGCTTCACATGCCACTTCAAAGTATGTTAGATGAGTCGAAAACTGCAGATTTAGAACCAAAATTTTACGTTCTTTCAAAATGTAGACTCAGAGATTATTCGCCGATCTTTGTTAGAGAGTAATGAGGAAATCTTTAATACGCTTAAAAAATTAGCTTAGGCTGAATTTTTTCTCCAAGTCTTAATAGTTTCACTATTGCGATCCGAAACTAAAAATTGAACACTTTATTTACGTACATATGTACAGTCAGCAGTGGATTCAAGTAATATCAGCGTCGATGCGCCTGTCAAGGTATTCCAAGTAGAACTATCTCGGGTGTGTGTGTTGCGTGAGGCTCCGATTTATTTCAAATCCACACTCATACCCTTTTTTACTAAAATTATAAATAAAAAAATTTCAAAAATACATAATATTAGACGTATATCCAATATTCTACGTGAATCTGAAATAAAAATTTTGATTCAGAAAATATGAAAATGATAATCGATGACTGGTATATGAATTATCAATATTTCGTTGACTCCTCTCATATTCAGCATTAACTAATAAACTTTTTTTATAGCCAAAATAATCAGCACAAAAAGCTGCCCAACATACGCTTATTTAATAAGAACTCAAAAACACTCTTCTAAACCATGAGAGGAAGCTAGCAAAAATATGCGCTGTTTCCGACCATTTAGTCACGCAGTCATGCAACAATTTCTCCGTGAACATGAGTATTTTTTATGTTTTAGTATTATTGCAAAAGTATTATTTTCTTGTTCTTTACTGCCGACAATACTCTTGAACAATTTCTTAATAAACTTTCAGAGATATGTTCTCAGTAAGCTGGCATATGCGTCGACAAGAATCTTTATACGTTACACTAAATAGTGATTGTACACCACAGAACAGTGGATCCATCAGATTGTTTATTCTAGTTTCTTACAACAAATAGACGAGAACACTATATTATACTAATCAAAATAGCTTAACAGATACAACCAAGGACTTCGTGATGCTTTCACACAGTCGGAAAATAATGCGATTAAAAGTTGAGGAACGGATAGAATGACCAGCACAATAGGACTGACAATAAGTTGCTTATATTTCTTGAATTGTGTCAAAAGTTGTTGTGTATAACGTTGTCGAGTTTGAATTGTCGCTTGCCGATGAGCCAAGCTGAATATGATGAAGATAGCAGAGCATAGATTCATCAGAAACGGAACAATAAAATGAAAGAGTTGAATGGTTGTAGAATATTTTTCAATCAACTGAGAGTAATGAAATACACACTAAATATATTGCTCTTCGGAATCATCGAACCCAGAATAACGGATGGTAAAAAACGAAGTGTCCATCTTGCAATGAATTTACTCTTGTTCTTATTAAAATGAATTCCTTTTATAACTGTCATCACTCGTTCAATAGCCATACAAGCATTGAGCCAATTGCTGACAGGTAAAAGGAATTTCAGAGCTATCTCAATTGATATACATCCTCCATGAAGAATACGATGATCGATCGTTTGATGCATATGAATAATTACAACAAACCAGAATTTGATTGTCAACGTACCAATAGCAAGACCAGAAACGATCGATGATACATGGAGATGCATTTCCGAGCCGTGATAGATGCACTTAACTCAATGATAATTGATTGATTCATGAAGGTTACATTTGGCTGAATTGTATAACGCAGCATGTCATCCAATGTCAATCCAATATCTTTGGTATAAAATTGACAATGATTATCGAAGAAACAATCAGTACATACACATAGAATGCTCTCCGGGCATTCTGCTTTATCTTGCCAGCACATTCCACCGTTTTCACAATAGAAGTCATCTATACACACGAAGGACATATTAGAATCAAATAAAAAACAGTTACTGTGACGCTCTACAGTATTTAGGCACATGTATAATTCATCGATAAAACCTTGCAACTCAGCATTCTTTTGGCATGGAACATGATAACTTTTTAATCGATGAATTCGTGGTAATGCAAGTAATTCTGAACTGAACAGTTCCTGATACGGAACACATCGTTGAGCTGGACCAATCGTTGTTTATATGTTGTTTGATTCATCTTGTTGAAGAACAGCCAAATAATAATCAATATCAGTCTTGAGAATAACTATTCGAAACGCACTTTGCGAATAGAACGTAATAATGTTCTGAAACATCTTCATTTTCTGAAGCAAGACATGTACCAGACTCGGTTGTCTGTAATTAATATATCGATATATAAAGGCGAATGTGTACGATGGAAATTCGATATTTTGAACGAAAACTTCTATTTTCGATTTAGATTGTTTACTTTTTCTGCCGAAAAATGGTTCAGGGCAAATGTATATGTAGATTTCGTCAATTATTCTCTCATCAATCATTTCACATCGACCATTATTTGAGCGAAATTTTTCCGGACGTGACTGATCGAGGAGACAACGTGGACCAAGCTTACCCAGAGGACAAACACAGATGGATCGATTTCGAATCGAGCCAACACAGATCGAAGTGGATGAAGAGTTAGTACAATTGATCTGAATATGACACTACACAGCAGGCCATCCCGAATAGCATCGACAAAAAACGTTCTTCATTGAAATATTCTACGCAAGTGCCATTATAACATTGTAGAGAACAGTGGGCAGGATGCGGTATTTGAGAAAATGGTAGGGTTAACAATATGGCCAGTCGATTGGCCGGCAAAAACACAAATGGAATTTTTACATACCAACTTGCTAGATAGACCAACGAACTCTTGTCAAATGCATCAATATGGATACTGTAGTTTTTGAACTGTTCTCCATTGATAAAAAAAACGCCGAATGGTAAACGTTTAAAGCGTTTATGAAAATGCAATGTATGATATACCCTTTTCTACCGTTTAGCAACATGCGATAAACCCTTTTATATACCCATCAAAAGACGAAATAAAAAGGTTTATCAAGTGATTATACCGCGTACGGAAAGGTTTATCATAGCGTTTATACGACTGAACAACTTTAAAAGGGGCTTTGCATCTTCATAAACCCTATAGAAGGTGTTAGAGTGTACTCTAACAAGTGATTTATTTATTTATTTATTCTTATACATTTTTGTTTCCTCTTTATACGTAATGTATTTCTTATATGTGAAATCCAACTCGAGATGCGCATGCATCAACCGTTTTTTTTCATTTTTTCCTTCCTCTCTTCATATCTCTCTATTGTGTCTTTAAGTACTTTTATAGAATGATGCACCGTCATCTTTATATACAAAATAGTCTAGTCGAAGAAACAAATGCCTTTTCTTCCTTTGTTTCTTCTCTCTCTCTAAATAGGGAAAAAAGAATAATAAAGAAAAGATTAGAATTCAGATTATGAATCGAAAATAGGAAATTTGTTGTTGATTGGTTAAATTGAAACATAAATTTCTATTCTGTGAATTGATTTAAGTTACAACGGAGCCTCTGTAATACTTTCTATCTCAGTTTTTTTCAATATCTTCATATTGAACACAAAAATGCATGTTTATCTTTCCTCATTTTTGCTGTCATTGTTATCTACACTACTATATTGTAAAAATCAAACACATCACTGATGTAAGAATATCGATGATCGAATAAGACTACTTACCAACCGATATCAAATGCTTATTCCCTCGACTGGAAGGAGGGTCATACGAAAAAAATGTGTTTGTGATCTTGCTTGGTTGATTGCGGTCAAAAAAGACATTTACCAAAGGTTAGCATATTTTCAGACTTTTGGTCATTTTCATCGAAATGTGCTGTGTGTTATCGAGGGTCCTGAATCCAAATTCGAAGCCCATTTCTTTGACGAGGCTTCGTTGGTCAGGAGCTGACCAATCAGAAATGAAATTTTTCATTTTATGGCTTTTGGCCGTTTTGATCGAATTTTGCTATTCCCTCGACGGTAGGGAGGGTCATATGGAAAAAAATGCGTTTGTATGTTTGTGGCAGGTCAAAAAAACATCGACTATCGTTGACGTCATTTCTAAGGTTCTCAGTTTTTTAATGAAACTGTACCATCGGTTTTCGGGGTCGGGGAATCCGACTCTGAAATCAGATTTTAGAAATTTTGAGTTCCGGTTTTTGGATGATGGAAATCTTTTTTTGTAAAACCGTTGATATTGCATAAAGGTTGACGATAGTAAATCGGAGTCGGGGAATCCCGAATCTGAAGTCAATTTTTAAAAATCTCGAAACGAATTTTCTAGAGCTTAGGATTTTTTGGAAAATATTTAGGGTGTACCTAGTTTGACCATAGATAGCCGATGTCTCAGACGTTGTACTCCTTTTTGGCTATGAGAGTTTTATCTTTGATTTTCCTAGAAAAACAGTGTCTTCGAGATTGTGAAGAATCATACAGGAATAACTGCATTTTGCTCTGGGATGAAGCGTACTCTTAGTATTATTTTCAGATATGCTGATGATCAACTAGTTTCTAATGGGAATATTTTAAATCTATTTCATCTGGAAAGTGTTCAGTGTTGAAATGGGAGTCGGCTTTCTGTTTGACGATACTTGATGTTTAGAGTGGCGATTTTTGTTTCAATATAGGTTGCCAGAAATGGTCACGGAGCACTCTTTGTTAGAAATAGATTTAATGAATAAGTAATTTCCAGTTTCAAGTAAAGAGTTCGTGCCTAAAGAAGCGATTGTTTTCCTGAGTTTAACAAAACTGCAGTGGGCTTGAGATTGTGAAATATGAGTACTGTGTGGTATGGAGGTTATGCAGAGCAGCAGCTGCTAGGCGTGAATGGCGCCACATAGGGGCGCCGAAGAACGGCTAGGTGCTGCTTTACTGATGGAGAGAATGGTCAGAAGTAGTAGACATGCATAAATATGCCTCGACTATCTAGATGTAAGTGGTTTCAAAATTGCTCAAAAGTATCATCGAATTCTAGTGTTAAAATGAACTCGAGGATAACTTACTTTTAGGAGTCGCTGATCGGAAAGCTGCATTCAATGGAAATCATACCTTGGTTATTTTCGATTTCATTGACTCAATGGAAGGTTTAGCTTCCTCGAAGCACTCAAGAGAGTACTTATTTTTGAAGGATAGGTAACTTGTTGTAGTCTTTCGAAAGAGTGTTTTCATACTACTCTCTGATTTGTATATTGATTATTTACTTATTTCGCAGCTTGCTCAAATAGGAGTTTCGATCACGAAAATTGAAATCTTTCTCCGCGTAGGTTCGACACGACTTATTTATTTTCCGTTCAAGTTTTAAATTATAGCTAACTATTCACCAAACAGATTTTCGGTGATTCATTTCTACATTGATAAAAACTTTGGTGATATTGCTAACAGCATTTTTAAGCGGTCGTGAGTTCTACATCTTCTCTGGATGAAGTTACAATAATTCTCTGAAATAGTAGAATCCAACTGTGCACTAGCTGTATATCATGTCTACTTTGATAAATGGCGACAAATTAAACGTTCAGTATTTTATTGCAAATGCTCAGTAAAATTTGTTCAGTATTATTATACAAATTTTCAGTAAAGAAATCAAACTGTCAGTGCAAAATTTAATGTTCAGTAACTATTACATTTGTTCCGTTAAGTAATTGTTTGTTCAGTATTAAAATTAAAGTTTCAGTAATTAATTCAGTTTTCTGTGGCAAAAATACATTTCCTCAGTAAAAAATAGTGTTTTTGCCAGTACTCACTTTTATTTTTTCGATGTATATTTTAATGTAAATAGAAGAACATTTCTCCATATTGACTGATGATGATGTCATCAGTCAAACGATATTATGTTACACAGTTGTCGTCGATAATCGTATACATATGTTGTCCTACTTATTGATATCATGTTTTCTTGACCTACATTTTATGTTTTATATTACAGGGATGGTCCGGCTACTCAAAGGTTGGGGGATGTAAAAGCTTCTTTTTAATTGATAAATTTTGTCTATTATTTGATGACCGTTCCATTTTTTCATTTTTTCATATGTTAAATATTCTGGCATGATCACATTTAAAAAAATTTTAAAACCTAAAAATTTCTAATTATTGGGGGGAGGGTTGTTAGGCCCTGACACCCCCGCCCCAGTCTGGCCACACCTGTTTTTATAGTTGTTCGATGTTTTAAGTTATATATAGACTTGCGGCAGCTCGCAGTTCTAAGAATTGTTTTTTTTTTAAAGAACTAGTCTCAATTAAGTGTTTTTCCAATTAGGCTCATTGTTGCCATTCAGCGACATTACACAGCTTTTATTCTAGTTGTGAAAAAGAACCGATCAGCATCCCAGTTCTTTACAAAAAGTTGATTTAAATATTTAGCTCTTTTCAAATGAACTGGTTACTGATACCAGTTCTCATTCTTCGTTGAAGAATTGTCACAGGCCTGGCTATATACGGAGATGAATGTATTGCATTATTCCTTGTTTTCAATTACACAATGGAGAAGACGATGCTTGCCGTCGTTTCCTTCGTTCTCTTTTGTCTATCCCTATGCAAATAGTTCGGTTTTTTAAATAAGCTGAATTTTGGTATACCAAAACTATTGTTACTAATTTGATTTTAAAACGGCAACGGTGATGGATATTGTTGATGTGTCAACTTATGCTTTTGATGACGAGATGGATACAAGTGTAACCGTAGAAGATGTGGGTTTGGGTGAAGGCTTTCTTTTATGACACTCACACGAAACGCTAGAGCCCATCAAGTTCAAGAATTGCTGAACCCGGACCCAGGCGATTAAAATTTGTTGGATTCCACCCAAACCAGACCGATGAGAATTTTTGAAATCGAATCCCACTGAAGAATTTTTCCGCGGTCCAAAATTTAAAGGTACTGTTCAAACTTTGAATGAGTTTTTCTAATCGAGCAACAGAATATTCAATTTTTTTAAAAATAAGCTGATGATTCTTTTTGTTTAAAACGAACGAAAATTAAAAAACTCATAAAATATTATAGTATGGATCAAATCTTTCTGTCAATCTACCTCCGATCAGTAAAATTTCCAGACGCGGATCCAATGAAGTCCGGCTCCGGTAGGAGCCGATTGCCTATACTCCACACCCACAGCCTCAGTAAATTTGAAAAAGCGTGTTACCGATTCAATAAACTTCTGTTAGTTATAATCACACTTTTTTACTGAAATACGTGATTAAAAAACTGAGCAGAAATTAATTAAATGCTGAACAAAAATGGATTAAATACTGAATATTTTAAAATAAAATACTAAACTTCTTGAATTATATACTAAGCAAAAAGTCATTTTTTACTGAACAAAAACAACTGAACATCTGATAAAAATTTACTGAACATTGGTAATAAAGTACTGATCAATTAAATACAAGCCTTGATAAATTACGATGAAAGCTGTACTGCGAATGTGCCTTAATGCGGCCACGCATGTCTGAAAATTTGAGGTTGATCGAAACATCTTCAGTGGCATCATTTTTGACGGGTGGAGGATTTAAGCCGCATAAAATTATTTTTTCTTTGCCTATGCTATTGGTAGCCTTGCTTGCATGCACTCTACGATTAGTATTACCATTATATTGTGTACGTTGTACCAATTCTAGCGACCTGTTGATTCTTAGGTCACAGTGTGCTCAGTTGAATTCAGGACAGAAAGAAGCCTGAAAATGTGTATCAGATACAGGAATCTAGCATCGATTCTTATGTCAGGGTCTAAAATCATATCCATTCTTTTTCAAATACTGGAGAGTAGTGTTGTTGAAGCTTGCAAATCAATAAATTATATCGGAAGAGCGCGACATACAGTCGAGGGTCAAGCGAGTCTAGGCGACGAGCGTTACTTGTATATATAGGCGTTACATTTTTTTTCTTTTTTTTCTAACATAAAATGTTTACCTGAGCCCATGAAGTGTGACTCTAATTTCGCTACTTCTTATTTTCGCATATCAAAACATTGTTGTGACGTTCTATAATGAGAGTGTTCATACATCCCTCTTTATCTTCTGACTTTTCCTCCTCAACATATATCTTGAGGGTGTGGGTGTGGGTGTCTTATGATCACACCCACGCCCACACCCTCTGTGATGGTTTCTGAGGTATCTGTCCCGATCTATGATGGTCTCTGACGTATTTGTCGCGGTCTGTGATAGTTTCTGAAGTATCTGTCATCGTCTGTGATGGTCTCTGAATTCTCTGTCACTGTCTGTGATGGTTTCTAGAGACTTCGTACATCATAATACAGACCGTAATAGAGAAGCTCCACAGACCACCAGTGACAGTAATAGACGAAATCCAGAAAAGAAGTTTCATCGTGTTTCACACTTTTAATCCCAAAGGGATTGCGCTAACAGCTTTTTTATCAGTGTATGAAAAGAAAAAAAAAGAAGGGCGTAGATCTTGGCAAATTAAAATATTTGGGTAAAATCAAGTTCGAGTAGCTCATACTATATTGTAGGCCGAAATTGTAGTAAAATACAAGTGGAAAGCGGCAAACTACAGTCACGTGGAGTCCTGACTACCTTGGATCTGTCTTTTTCCCTTGAGAGAAATGTCTATCAATAAGAATAAAAGACATAAGAACAGGTTCCGATCGACCCAGTTGCTATCCGATGCTTGCGATATTAAAATAATTGCTTAACTATATATAATGAAGATAGTATTAACAATTACGTTTTCGTAACAGAGTTACATTCATCAACTTCAGGATAACACATTGTTGGAGAGGGAGAGCCCATCTGATTGATCATAAAAAGTTAACAATGGTGTACTAGTTTTTTACTGCTATATCGTAAGTGGTTCAAAGAAATTTTAAGATAAGGTCCTTTTCGTAACGCTAATATAGCAAAATCGACCAAGTTTTATTAGAAGACGATGTCAATGTGGAGAGGAGGACAGAAGTTTATTCAAGCCGCATGGTTGGTTTCAGAGTAGTACAGAGAAAACTGTAATGGACAACATGGTATTTTAATTTTCACATGTTTCATTGATTCGGGCCAATGAAGTTTTCAGCGGTCTTCTTAGGAATTGTTTGTAGATTGTATCTGCCCGGCTTTTTTGGGTGTGGAGTAGCGTGTCACTGAAAAGATGAGATAATCATATCTACACAAGCTCATACCTTTAATGGAGTTTTGAGTATTGTAAATTGGCAATAAAAATCTTGAATGCAGTGTTGTAAAGATATGCAACGAACTTTTGTACGTGATAAACCTCTGTTATATTATTTGGTATAATTCATATATTCAAGCGGGTAATTATTTATGATGAAGCAATAAACAATATCTATACACTTCACAAGAATCTACAGAAAAAGTACTTATTAGTTATAAAACACTGTTCTTTTTCGATATATAATAACCCTTTTTAAACGATTGCAATAGTCGTAATCATCATTGCAAGTATGTTTTTTTTCTATAATAGAACAAATTCACTTGTTTTCTTCGCTATAATCAAGTAATATTCGTTTAGAATCACATGCTGCATTATACAAAAGCTCATTAATGCTAAGAATAATATAGAATTAATTCAAAAAAGAGTAATTGATTTTCTGAAAAAATGTCAGTAACATTTATCTTCCCAGGTCAAAAAATCTGACACAAGATCTAAAGAAGCACATGCAAGATCTTATAAGATCTTACAATATGATTGCTCGACCTGGGTTGGAACAATTTAAGAAAATTCGGTTAGTACAATTCGAGAATATCTATACTAGACATTTGACACAGTACCATATGTAAGATTGCAGATCCAAACTCATATGGCTGTATAAAAGAGGTGCTGGCACGTACTAGTTAATCGTTTGAATACCGTCAGTAATAAACTAGCGAAACGCGAAAAAGACATTCATACTCATAACTGTGACGAACATAGAGAGTGTCGCCTATGCCCGTCGGCATGATGGTGTATTGTGCCATCTGCACATCTCTAGTCGTACATTTCCTTTAGTTGCATTCCCTTATATACGCGAGAGCGATCACACTCGGGCGGATATAGACAAAGAGGGAACGGTCACGCAATAGAATAATGATAGTTCAGCAGGTCAATGCACAAACATAGGATACAGCGAAGAGGATAAAGTACATAAAGTGAGCCGTAACGGTAAATACCGTTACAATAATTACAAACAGCCTAGTTAAGACGAGAATACATCCTATTCCGCAATGTTGAACACTCCGGAGCCAGTTCCGTTCACGGAACCAATCCCATCTAATTCCGGTAATTCCGTTTATCTCTTCCGACTCAATTCCGGAATTACATCGAATACCTATGGGTTCCCTCTAATTCCAATCGATTCCGGAATTCAGTACACCCGCACTGACATCCACACTTATCGTAACACCCACATTGACACCAACACCCTGCAATTCCTGTACGGAATTCATAGATTTAGGTCGAACAGGAATTGAACGGAATTACACGGAATTTCTAGGAATTCCGTCAAATTCCCACCGACTTCGGTTTCACCTAATTGCGGAATTGGACTGAATTCCGTGCAATTCCGGGGCGGAACTGATTTCGGAATGTTCAACATTGTGGAATAGGATGACTGCTGTTTGCGATATACAACCCAATACGGCAGACTGTCTGAATATCAAATGAAAACTATATAAACTTCTATGGCGAGATATTTCAGATTCTCTTGTTAATTATAAAACTTTTAGCTACTTCTTACAATAAAATAATTTCAGGTCGTTGGCCAGAACTTGAAAACGCACGTTCGATAACAGTCAATATGATGTCAATATCATTGATCTTCTTATTGATTGGTTGCTGCTTTGCAGCTGAGGTAAGAATTTGTCTACACACTAGGGATGCAACGGTGACGATCAAAGACCGTTCCACCGTCACCGTTTCACCGCTTGAGACCGGTGAAACGGTGGAGCGGTGCACCGTTGGACCGGGCCCCGGTGGGACAGGTGCATCGGTGGACCGGTGAAGCGGTGGACCGAGGCCCGGCTCACCGGT
>CAJNYU010003750.1:0-83370 GCA_905331475.1 Rotaria socialis
GTCTTATGGTTCCCATTCCCCCTTCTCCTTTCTTCCTAAGACAACTACGTGACAACCTATGGGTCACATCTTCTCCTCAACCATTGCATTGCATTATACTTAACAAAATTGAATTCCACACGATATCAAACCCTGTATCGACCCTGAACGAACAAATCATTTTACCTCCCGTTGCTTTAGTTAATGTTACCCCAGGTTCCACTATTGCCTGCCCCGGTTTTTCTATTACAGGTCGTCCCATTGTTCACTCTACTCCGTCTATCGTCATCTTCTATAATAACACTCTCTTCCTTGCCAATGTTTCTGTGCTCGATATTCATACCCATATCACAAAGAACTATACTTGGACCACCGCTGAGCTCAGAGCACACGAACTACAAGAGTTCACACGATCCACCGGACAGCGACCCCCTTCAACCACCCTCTTCGTCTTTTCACATCCTCTATATACATTCCTTAGTATTATTGGTTTCTTTGGGTTAACAGTGGTGACTACTTTTATCGCGACCACTTGCTACATTCGTAGATATCAATCACAACGTCTATTACAAGACCTTCGCGTAATTCTTCCCCCTCTCCCAACCAGTCCAAATTCCTCCTAACACATCTCTATCCAATATCACTCAAAAAAAAAGAAAAAAAAAGAGAGAAAGGGGGAGAGCAAAGAAACATAAATACTCTCATCAATCATTCCATCCTCCACTTTAATATACAACCACTTTCCTTATAGAACATGGCATCTATAAATGAGCAACAACCTGTCGATCTAATCGCATGTATATGGCATAACATCAAAACATCACAGGCCATTAGCTTCTCTTCCTTTCCCCCCATTGACTCCACCTTAACGTTGATCCATGCATGGCTCAACAGCCATTTTCCGTCTCATCCTCACCTTCCAGATGCTCTCACTACTATTACCCTCCTTGATTCCATATCATCATCGGCCTTTCTCCGACGAAACAACATCGATCCCGACGATGTCATACGCCTCACATGGTCCCTTGTCTCCACTCGTCCCTCCTCATACGAATTATTCTTCGAAACACTTCTCACCATTCGTGAAAATAATTCTTCGCAAGCACACACTATTCGCTTAATTCAATTAGCGTGGACACTATCCCCCATATTAACCTCCACCATCACTAACTCTTCCACTAATTCATTACACACACCATCCTTTCAACCTCTTATGTCTCTTGATCTTCGCCCCACACGGACTGAAAACACATCTCATCAAGCTCTTGCACACCCTCTCCCTCTCATATCCCTTCCATCGTCCACCATCTCATCCTATTCCATCAAACATAACACCTCACATCCGCATCGTCAATACCCACCAACTACCACACATAATCGACTATCAACACGTCGCGCCCCATATCGATTAACATCACGTCCAATATCCAACATACATCATCAACACCATCCCGCCGAACATCAACCTGCTCCATCTACACATCTTCCCTGTATGACCGCTTCGCCAACGACGCAACTCAATTCTTCTGGATATCCCACACACAATTCATCATCATTCGAGCTACCATCCAGTTTCAACACCGAAATGATCGAATTGTCGTAAGCATTTTGACCATCAAAAACAAAAAAAAACAAAAAACAAAAAAAGAGCGATATGTTCTCTTTTTCTCGTATTCTCTTCTCCAGCAATCATTTCACATTGTATTACGAATGTGTTAATCTCTTTTCTTCTCTTCCCTATTATGATTCGTTTCATTGATTATTCCAATATCAATTGTCTGTTGCTTTTGTTTCTTCCGTTTCTTTCGTTGTGCTATATTTCATCAATTGCATATGTGTTATTAGCTCATGTTTATTCTTCCATTCTTTCGTGTTGTTTGTAATTTCTCATCATTCTTATTTACCTTCACTTTCTTCTTACGGTCATGCGGTGCATTCGTATCGTGGCGGAGGGGTATGTGACGGATTCCATCCATCACGACTCCATCAAGAGTGCATGTACTCATTAATCACTCTTATCATTTAATCATTAGTTTACATTTGCTTCTCTCTTCTCTTCTTCTTCACTGTTTATATTATTCGTATCAGCATTGTTACTCGAAAAAGCATTCATTCTGAATAAAAGAGAGGAACGAACAAGCCGCTCCGTCACACCTAGTTTTAGTGCTTAATAATCGAAGATATGCGTTGTAATAAAATGATATTTGAATATTTGTTTCAATTTTCAGAACTCAATTTAAATCTTTCGAAATCATTCAATGTGTCTTTACTTCCTTTTACATTGTCAATAAAACGAAGACGTGATGCAAAACGACGCAAAACAATTTATGTTGAGTTATTTCGTCATACTTTTTTTCCGATTCTCAATTCTGCCAACGAGCTTTTTTCCATGTAGATTAAAAAACAACGCTGTAAATGAATCATTACAAAAATTCAGCAAGTAAAAATACGAAGAAGAAAAATTTATGGCAACCAAAGAAGTCATTCACTTATTTAACATTTATAACATATATATATATATATACTATTTTTTTACATATAAATACATTTCTTCATAATTTCATTTCTCTATAGATATAGAAACTGTTCAATAAGACGAATTTAAATATTTTTTCTCAAAGATGCATCTTTCAAAAAAACAACGAATGAGTAATATTGAATACTCCCAAGTTGGATTCATGACGAACCAAATTCGAGGTAAGCTCTACAAATTATCGTCACTAAATAATGCGTTTTTATTTATTATTATTCAAATAGCAACATATGATGATAAGTAAGAATCATCAAAAACTATGTTCAACTTCATTTGTTGTTGTTTTCGTTTTATAGAAAAATGATTACTTCTCTCGAGAATTTATCAAATGATCTTTTGTATGAAATTTTCGATTATCTTGATGGTGGTGAAATATACAAAGCATTTTCAAATCTTAATCGATGCTTCCAAACTCTTATTACAAGCCCATCTCTTCTTCTAAACATAGATCTTCGTCTTCAATCAGAAAATCTCTCCCATTATCGTTCTACATGTATTGTCACTCCAAACAGACATCGAATTACTTCACTTAGCTTCAGTCATGGATCTCTCTATCAATCGGGTTTAGCATTCTGTAATATTGATGCATTATTTATCCGACTTGAGTCATTAATATTAGATAACATCAAATCACAGCAACTTTTACCTCTTCTCGCTCGTTTGATTTCATTGCCACGTCTATTCTCATTGAGTATATATTATAGTGATCATCGTAGCGAAATCACAAATATCTATCAAGCGAGTTTCAATTTACCTGTTTTAACGCATTATAAATTACAATGTTCTTCGCTTGAATCATCCATTCCTCTATTAACAACAGGCAAACATAAATTCAGCAGTATTCGATATCTCGTCGTTGGTCATTGTTGTAGTCTCGATGATTTAATTGCTATAGTTTCTTGTACGCCGCAACTCTCTCGTTTAACTTGTCATGAAGTAAACAGATCAAGGACAGACATTGCCAAACATGTTTATAACACAATAATGAGTTTAACTAAGATTTTTATCACTCGATGTTATGCGGAATTCAATGAAATGGAAACATTTTTAACGAAAATAGCATCTCAAGTGAAAGTATTGCATTGGAATTGTTTCAGAGATGTAACATATTTGGATGCAACTCGATGGGAACGAATAATTTCGAAAAATTTACTTCATTTAAATTTATTTAAATTTCAGTTTAGTATTAATATTGACGAAAATCCAAACTCGACTGGTTCACATGAAAACCGTATTGATTTTAATTCATTATTTTGGACGAAACGAATACGGGATTTTAGAATTTATCTTGACATAGATTCTCTCCAGAAGAACATCATTGTTGTTTCCGTTAATTCATTCAGGTAAAATATAAATTTTCATGAAACATTCGTGCTCATGTGATATTTCGTGTTAATAGGAAAGTACGAGACAGCATTCTGTCGAACCAAAATGAGTCAATCAGGTGCTCTCCCATTGACCAACTAGACGTCCTCAATATAACCTCTGGGGTACTTCATGAATCTTTTTTCAGCAGGGTAGGTATCATGTTAAACGAGATACAGATCACCTGTTTGAATATAATGCGGAGGAACATTTTAGTGGAGACATTAGTCAATTTAGTAAAATGTCTACCTAATCTTCGTGTATTGATAATTTTATCATTACTACTGAAAGATTTAAAGTATTCCAATTTAAAAAAAACAACAAATTTTCATTTGGCATCAACACAAAATCAAATTACCAAAATCAATCTCAAAGATATAAATAGTTTAAATGAACTTGAAATTCTTCTTGATCTCTGTCCTCATATAGAATATTTGGAAGTGAATTCTAATAATACCGTGCCGCCTGAAATAATTGTTCGATTTATTTTGATAGAAAAGGCCAAAAGCATCTCAAATTTATCATTAATTTGTCTTCAAATCCCACTGGAAAATGTAGATATCGTTAACAAATTAAAAAATATACTGGAAATTGAACAATCGTTTTATAATGTCACAATCAAACAAAACAGCGATAAAATTTATTTACGATTGAATTCATTATAATTTATTAGTTTTATAAACTTGTTATTGAAAGAAATATTTCACATATGAAAGAAGTTGTGAAGTGTGTTTTTATTCGAAATTCCCTATTAAAAAACTAATCAGCGTAGTCCGTTTGGGGCAAAAATGTACCATTTACATAGCTTTTTTTAATGCATTCGGTGTGAGTTAGATTTTTTAGAAGATTTCTTAAATAGATTCACTTTCACACGAATATACATACATTGACTTTTATAGTGTAGGCTGTCTTTTGTATTTGCAGAAACCTGAGGGTGTGGGTGTGGGTGTGCATCTTGTAACCTACACCCACACCCACACCGTCACGCCCGGGTATTTATCGAAACAGTTTTTTGTTTTTTGAAGGATATTTTGATATTGGTTGGAACAAAAATCCGAGGGCATTCTAACTGGATATCAATCATTTCCTTCTGAAGTAGCTGTTGTGTATTTTAACCAACTTCCAGTCAAAAAGATTGACATATCTCGCAGGTAAGCTACGACCTTGTCTTCACCGTGAATATTGCTCGCTTGTGTTTCTTTTTACCGTCTCTGAAAGGCTCAACTTTCTCAGATGAACCATTTACGAGATATTCGGAAAAGCTGCGATACAAATGTGAAGTTCATAAAGTTGTTGTTTTTTCTCAAAAAGATTGATTCATCTCACAACGGTTTCTGATTGTTCCAAGTTTATTTCTATGCCAGGTTATAGAGCAAGTTGGGGTCTTTAACGTTAGATAGGCGAGCAAAAAGGTTAGGGCTTGTTTTTAAGAGAAAATAGCAGTCAAAAATCGACTTTTCGACGAAAAATTGTTTTTAGTGTCAATTACCCTAGGCATGCGCGGTGTGTATTTACTGAACGCCGTCTGACACCGATGCCATTGGAACACCAATAACCAGTGTATCACGGATCACTGACATCTGATAATTAATTGTTACATAATATTGCAAGACATGTGCTTTGAATAAAAAAAGAATGATCATTAACTAAATGTATTTATTTTTTCAAGAAAATGACTCCTCTGTTTGACGTGAAACTTATGTTAGATGTGAAGCTTACTTATATGTTAATATAAAACATATTTCAGCTCGAAAGGTAGGTGCTTTACTGAGTTTTTGGGGTGCCCTAAATCGTTCCTTGTGAAAGTGAGTTTTTATAGCCTTTTCAGTAAAACTGCGATAAAATCCGAATGGTTCAATATTTTTTGAATCTGCTTTCGGCAAAATTCATCAAACACAGACTTCTATTACACATCAGAGAATAACCCTAATAAGAGAACATCGATTCAGCACCTTCGGGAATGGTTTCCGTGGAGTGGCTCAAAAGCAATCGTTTTTTTCTAAAAATGTATTTCTTGATCGTAAAATATGTAAAACTCAAAATTTGAAAAATCTGATCATGGATTCAGATTCCTCGATCTCGATAACCTACAGCGAAGTTCATAAAAACGCCGGAAAACTCTAAAATAAGCTCACGTTGCATAGATTTTTTTTTGGTTTGCCTCAAACACAGACAAGTAAACATATTTTTTCCATATGACCCTCCCTTCAGTTGAGGGAACAAAAAATCGAAATAGTTTCTTACTTTAAATACCTCGGAGTAACGATTATACTAAAATTGAGCTGGAGAAAATATATCGGTGATAAATTAATAAAGATAAGAAAAACGCGTAATGCAATGAAAACACTATTTTTTCATATTTTCAGAAAAGAAGTATTTATCATATGTAGAATATTTTAGCTTTCTCTGAGTTCCACTTTATCGGGTTAATAACAACATGGTAGTTTTTTTTCTGAAAACCAACAACAAGAAATTATAAAAACATTTATTCCAGCATTAAAAATAGTTTATGGTCTTACATATCAGCACACTTGGATGGCATTTCAAGCTATAACTATAATAGAGAAAACGTATTAAAAAGCTAAGTTCCGAAAAAAAAATTTTAAATTTGGTCGAGAGAGCTAAACATAGTAAATATGATTGGATGCAATTCCAAATGAATCACGTACCGGAACATGAAATATTTAAAAAATCGACTTTTTACTTCAATGTGTTCAGATTTAAATATTTTTTACTACCAATTTAAGTGAAAACTATATTCTTTATATAATGAACACATGTAAAAGTGTAACATCAGATGTCTCTGCATCACTTGATATTTAAATAACACTTCAGTTATAAAATTTACTATCTCTTATAACGTTTATTTAATGTGATAACGTTACATTTTCGAATCTTTTCTGTTATAGTTAAAAGTTGTGTGATGACATGTTACTCTTATTCTTCTTCTTCATGTTCATAATAACATCATGAACGTCCTTTTTCTTTTCTTCCTTTTTATATATCTCTCGTTCTTATTCTTTCTTTCTATTTTCATTTAACATTTAAATTGTCAACCAGTATAAGGCGCACTACAAGTAAATTAAAAAAAAAACTTTCTGTATACCACGTTTACATTTGAAAGATACTTATCTATAAGAAAAGAGGATCAATCCCATACTACTACATATACTTGTCCAATCCCTTATCCCACTCTTTTACAAATAAATAAATATTTTTCTGTTACACTTTGTCACCAACAAAACTTAGTTTATTCAATTCAGCTCAGTTACCAAAATCGTGATAGTATTCATGACCTCCTTCGGAGATAGGGGCAACTTCGATGACACGTGGAACTTAATCCAGCAAGTTACTTGATGCACTGTTCATTCTCAATACTAAATACGATTATAAGTTAAGAAACGAGATTGAAATTATAATTTTTTTGCAACTAATTAGCATTTCTCCATTTTGTTGTATTCGATCATCAATAGGTTTAATTGATGAAGCTATTTCGTGTTTTAGACTAGCAACGTTGTTTATTTGAAATTGACCTTCGTTATATAATCACATATTTTTGTGCGAGGCGTACGCTATCGCACTTTAATTACATACGTGCCGCATTTTTACCGTGTCATTATACAACGCATTTTGTCCTTTATAAAAACACACATAAAACATTTCTCTTCTCATTCTGTTGATCAACATGTCATCGAGCAAAGAACGTGTGTTTGTGACTGCAGCAACTGGAAACATTGGTAGTGGTGTTGTTCGTGGTCTCATCAACAGAGGAATTGATACGACAGCGTATATACGAGACGAACAGAAAGCCAAAGATCTTTTCAAAGATGAGCTGAACACTGGTCATCTTAAGTTTGTCGTTGGTACCTACTCGTCTGTCGATATATTTACAAAAGCTATTCAAGGACATACTCGTCTTTTTCTTCTCGTTGCTGCTTCTGGTGCTAGACCAACATCGATGAGTGAAATCAAAGGAACTTTTGCCAAGATTGCTTTCGAACAAGGTGTTCGTCAAATTGTCGATATCTCTTCAGCCTTTGTTAGCAGCTATGGTAAGAAAGGTATCATCGGGTATATACATTTCTCAGCCGAAGAGAAGCTGTGGACACTTGCTGATGAAAATTCTGAAGAACGTTCACTTGTTGTACTTCGTCCTGGATCTTTCATGTCCAATCATTTTATGGGCGATGTTCATCATATCAAACACTCAAATAAAATTGTCTCTTGTGGATTGCCTTCGTCGATAATGACTTGGATCGACACAAAAGGTGAGTAGAAAGAACGAAAATTCACTGAACACCGAAAACATATTGCCAATTGATCATTGACAAGAAGTTGAAAACAATTTTTTTATGTCATTTGATCTCTAATATGAGACATATTTATATATTTTCTTTTTTCACTGGTAGATATCTCTGACTGTGCTGTGATCGTTTTGAGTGAATCAGTGGAGAAGCATGATCGTAATGTCTACGAAATGGGCAGTGAAACTTTGAGTAATGAACAACGAGCAGCTGTTTTCACCAAAGTGCTGGGTAAACCTATCATATATGAACAACAATCAATGGAAGACTTCTATAAGACACATATTAGTTTCGGCATGTCTCATTCATTCGTATACAATTTTGCACTGGCTTCTTCGAAAGACATCTGTGGCACTGCCACTCCGGAAATAGCCATCATTATCGGTCGACCATTACGTACACTCGAACACTGGCTAAGAGAGAACATCAAATCATTTGAATAAAAAACTTTTATGGCACTGCAGTATTGATATCGTATTATTTTAATCTGTATAATAATAAAATTTCAGCTGCACTCTTGCATCAATCGCATAATAGGCAGTTTTTAACAAGTATTCGATTTAAGCCACAATCGATTCATAAGAACCGTGCTCAATTAAATATATATGATATGCATATGGCTTTGATGTCTTTTGTCGCAGGTCATAAAAGAAATACCGATGCTTCGATCTTTTACGAAGGTTTAAAATATAGATCTTTCAAAATTTCATTTGTTTGTTACTGCTTCTCCAGTTTTTAACCCCAACTTGTGCCCAATGTCTGAGAAAGTTTGTCGCATAATCACCTCTTTCATGATCAGCAATCATAGTTGTACTAATACTCATCATTATCGATTATTCATAAAATAGTGATGAAATAGTGTTGCAATGTTAATGATATGTCGGTCTTGTCTCTATCGGGAAAACATGTCGTCTACATCACATTGTAGCTCCTTAAAAGCACTACAAAACGGTATATATAGTTTTCATGTTCGAGTATAGTCAAGAAATCCGACAGGGTCCCTTCGTGAAAATTTTAAGAAATATTCAAAAATGTCTATGGATACCAGAAGAACGTGTTTGGGTGGTCTTATTCAACGAACCTATGTCGGACGACACTTCCAGTTGAAAACCAATCGAATAACATGTAAAACTTAGTTTTCAATGGCGAACTAGAAAATAGTTCTTTAAGAAAATTACTTAAATATACGTAACAAATAACTTGAGAAGGACGGGGGTGCATAAGACGCCAAATCGGCCCATTGGTACTTTTCTTTGTAAGTGTTATTGAACTTTATGTCAACAGAAAGAGCAAGCTGCGACAAACATTTTGGTACTAAGTTTTTGGGGGTTTTGATAGAATTTTGATGTCTAAAAGCTGTAAACAAAATAGCTCATTTTTAGTCACTACTTCAAAAAATTGGTTCATGTACAGTGGATTCAATTCTAAATATAAATCATTCATTGATTGTTTAGCTCTATCAACCCTTTTCAAAAGCAACAAAATCGTATACTTTTGAAAGTAAAAAAAAAATAGCCACTGGACAAATGCCGAAGCACACTCTTCTCAGAGTACGATTTTATGTATTGTTCACTAATATATAGCAACTTTTGGGTGTGGGTGTGTGTGTGACTAGCTACCACAATCTATAGATTTCATCCTAGCTAAAGGAATCATCAGATGGCAAATAATTCTAATGATTTTTAAAGAAAGATCAAAAGATTAATTTATAAACTGTCATATACGAGAATAAATCTTAAACAATTCAACGCTATTTGGAAGATCCGAAAAGAGATTTTTAGGTTGTTAAAAATCTAGGGAAAAGGCTGATCGCATTCTTTTTAAATGCTCAACTAAAAACCCTGAAAAATAGTCATAGTTTGATGGCAACATACTAATTAAAGTTCCAATTTTTCGAGAAATTAACTAATTTATGAATGTTATTTATTATGTCCGACGCATCATTTTCTCCACGGGGGCCTTCTGTTGTGAGAAGAGATTTACATGAACGACAAATATTGAAAACAATATCAGCAAAGAAAAAAGAAAGACATAAACAGCTATTGTTATTTATTATTACATGACTCGAAGTAATTACCTAATAAGTATTTTCTCATTATTTCCCTATGAATAGAAACTACTGTTCCAAAGAAAAGATTATCGTAAGTCTGGTGTTTAAACAGACCAAATTGACAGAATGAAAATTTCACCCCAAAATGCCCTGTATTTCTCAAAATGATACCCTAGCCTTATCCTAAGGTAGAATAAGGCCTTAGAGCTCTACATTATTGAACATAATACATAGAAAACTTCTCTAGCTTGTATCTATTTGGTGAAGAAATTAATTAATTTTGCTGTTTTTCGTCATATCATTTATCCAAAAATCACTAACTTTTACATTTTTACAGGCAGCTGGAATAATTATTAGCAATTTCAAATCTATTATGCTGTTTTAGTTATAACTTCATACTTTCTGACAAATCTGATAAAATAAACATTCATTTGACGAATTCAATTTAGTTCTAAGTAGAGAAAAAACTCTACCAATAGTTCTACAGTTGTCATCATTTATTCTACTGTTTTATATTACAGATTCAATTTATGTACTAACTGCATTAATAGAAATGCAAAAAACCCGTAGCATAATTTATATTTATTACTATGTTAAAAAAGAAATTTTCTATTTCATTTTTATTATATTTTATTTTGAAATGATCAATATCTTCAATCTTCCTTTCCATCTCAAAGTTTTGTTTTCTGATCGGCATAAAAATCAGAATTTGTATTTCTATTCTAACCATTGGAAAAATAATGGATTCTGAAAAATTTTGGCTGTTCTTCTCAAATACTTTACATGCTATACGAACACGAATGAAGAATTAGAATTTGAGTGGTTGAATCTTGATGCTTCTTCCAAATTCGTCTTTACCATCAATGCGACATTGGTATAGACTACTCGGAGGTTCGACGTTTCAATACATAAAAGCAATAAGACCTTTGTCCTCTCTTGGGGAAAACTATACTTATGGTTATTAGTATCATTTCATGTTTATGTATAATTAATACTTTGTTTACAATCAAAATAGCTTTAAGATATAACGTTCAATGATACTCATTAACTAAAAAAACTGCAGTATTTTAATTTCAAGAATTTCTTATTCAGATAATTCTCATCCAATAAAATAAACTATTTTTATATCATGAAATTTTGTACACAACGTTGAATCCTATTTTATCTTTCGTTTAGTATATGGATCAGTATTCTTCATCTGTGCTTCTATTTTGAAATGTCTTTCTCTGCAGAATATCTGGTAACAGATAAATACTTTCTCGTCTGTAACAATATATTTGTTTTCGTATCTATATTTGGAACTATTATCCGCCTTATTCTTTCCTGTTCATTTCAATCAGTGTAGTGTTTGACAAATTTCATTTAAACATTGTTCGACAAACATGTCTTCGTATCAACTAGAAATTGTTCAATACAATCTTCATGGACATCAACAAGATCAAGCAGTGTAAGATGAGGATATTCAACGATTGATAGATCTGGATTTCCAACTTCCGAGTTTTTATATAAATTACCATTTTGAGGTTTCATGTTAATTCTTTCAAACATGGAAATGATTGAGCAATTCGAAGAAAAAATTCATGTTCAAAAGGTCGCTCATCAAACAATGATATAACACAAACACTTTTAAAGAATCCACCTGGAAAACTATTGGTTATGTGTTCGTAACGTTTCAGTGTATATGGATATGAATAAATATGGCATTCACTTCGCTCAATTTCAGAGGAGTGATCAACACAAGAAATAATATGATTATTTGGAAAATCTTTGAATGTACGTTGAATATCTTCATTCGATGGTAAATTAATTTGATTACGAAGAGAAATACTTGAGTTAATGTTAAATAGACACTGATTTAATCGTGGCATAATTTTAACAACATTTTTCTTCAAATCATTGCCATCCACAAATGTGTCCTTGTTACGAACAATAAGATATAAACTGAGTTTTTCTAAATTCAACATTCGATGTACGAGAGGAGCGATCAATTCGTTATAAACACTTGTTTCGTGATCACTATGTAGTGAAAAGCATTTCAAATTACGCAGATTTTCCTAGAAAAGAGAACCAATTATACTTCATTGCGATAAATAAGATGTTTATAAAAGATAATCTACTCTACTATCGCTTGTTAGTGGTGAACAGGGTATGAAAAGTATGAAGTTGATTGAAGCGTCCATCAAATAAATAGAGACAATCGTTGAAACTTTGTAAAATAGCATGCAATTCTAACAGAGTTGAAGAGACAACACCTAGAAGTGGAAAACCAAACGATATCTGTGGATGCCAATATACAGATTGTCTGAATTTTAAACATTGTAGGTTAGTAAAGATATTTATAAATATAATTCCATTCATAATTCCGTTAAAATATTCCTCTTGTCTTCAATAATTTGTATAGTGAGTGATAAAATTTGATTTTTGAATACATCACTTAACGCAGTTTTGCCTAAACATATATACATGAATGTTAAAAACGAAACCAACATAACATCAGCTGCCGCAGTTTTTTAGTTGCTCCAATCGTATATACATTTGTTCTTATCCAAGATTTCATACTTAAACATTTCAAATGTAATAAATACTTTCAAAAAAATCCCTTATCGAATGTAAATATTCACATTCTTTGTGAAGGAACCTTTTTTTCTATAATAATGATTGTATTATCATTCATAATTTATATTGGGAGATGAAACTAATTCATCTCTAAGAGTATATTAAATGATCTATTCAATTGTTAAAGGGAGTTCTATTAATTTTTGTGATACTCATACTTTCATATGATGAACATATTAAGTCATGATTTTTTCAGTCATATAGCCAACAAACGATTCTTCACTTGGCAAGTCTTATATTAGCAAAATCAAATTTCCGATATGAAAACCAGCTTATCGCTTGAAAAGAATTGCTATGTCCTGAATAAAATTAGTCGAGGTAAAAAATATTGCCAGTAAATAAATATTGAGCTGTTTCGAAGTCAATATTATATAAAGTAAGTCCATATAAATTAAGATAATTTGTAGCATGAAGGATACGTTCCATAGATGATGATTCAAGATCAAGCCATTTTATTTTATGGTGAATTTCAAGTAGAACTTTTGAACAAAACCGAACAAGCGTTGAGTCAGTGGAACATCAGGCCAACTTTTCGTACGTCTACCATGCTTTAAGATAAATGATTAATTGATGCTCATTCTTTGACCATCGTAGTCAAGGTCCATTAAAAGTCAAATAATTACTTTCGAATGGTACCATTTAAATCGATTTTCAACCAGAAAAAGTTGATTAAAATCTGCTTTTTTCTATGAGACTAATGTTATGAGATTCATATACAAATAAGTTAGAGAAATATAAGAAAACTAATAGGAGTTTAGAAATTATGATGAGTGTCTTTGTTAAGATAGACAAAGGTAGTAGAGCAGCTAGATAGGCCTATTCAGACATGTCAAACTAGAAACTTGAATTCAATTGAAATTTCAACTTTCAAACCGACATCAATGAAGAATCATGATTTATGCACATCATCGCTGTCAGGTTGAAACTTGAAAGTTGAAAATTTCTTCATTTTGGAAACAGCATATATCTTTTGGCAATTTTTTTCACTATGCAACCAAATGATTTAGTTTCAATCATATAGCTCGATGAGTTCTAGCGACATCTTTCACTAGGTTATCATGAATATTCGATTTGTTTCATAATAAAATATTTGATCTCAAATATATATTTGAAAATAATAGAAGTTTTTATTATAAAAAAATATAATGATAAAATGAGGCGAACATGATTTCATTTTTATTGTATTACATTTCATTTCGAAGTAGCTATTGGTAAATAATGGAAACATGGTATTTATTCTTCGAAGTACATGATTCTCGTTTATTGTTAGTCGTAGTTTATAAATCAAAGATAGACTATTTCCATGAAGTCGCTATATTTTTCTTTTTAATAATCTATTAAATTTTTACATGATCTTGAGGATGTCGCTTAGTCAATTGAAATAGTATTTTATCATGTAATAAATGAAAAAATAGATATTTCAAAAGGATAGAGCATCTGTTTACTTTTCTACTTATCGTTTGATTAGGAGTAATGTTCAGTAAAATATTTTCAATTATTGATAAAAACAGAACAAGCATTAACTACGAAAGTTATTTCACCAAATAAAATTTGATAATAAATATGATGCCTTTTGGGCAATATTTTTCTCGTATTCTAGATGTCTGTAATCGATCCATCTGTTCCAATCGACGTCGATGTCACACGTTCGACAAGTGGAGTATGGCTTGTAAAAATGCCAAAATATTTATCACAAATTCTAAATGAATATTCCGATGGAAGTATCAATGGTGAAATTGGACGTTTAGTTAGACGGCCGGCAGTCTTAACCGGTAAAGGATCAACATCAGCAGCAGCTGGTGCACGAACACAAGATGTTTTTTTTTGTCTTAACGATCAAATTATGGATAAGATTAAAGAAAAAAGTCAATCCAAAGACGAGCAACTACCACCACGAGAACATCGATTTTGGTAAGAATTATCTATCAATAAAACGCTGATGTCAAATAAAAACATTGATATTTTTTTTTTGAAATCATATAGACACACAGATGTAAGCTAAAGCTTGAAATTCTCTTTGAACAATATGGATCATGCCTTAATTTTCTCGTTCAAAGAAGAGACTTATATGCTGCATAAAGTATCTGTTCTGTCTTAATAATTCATAACAGACAAGTGAGCAATATACAATGTGCTAGATAAATTATTTCAGTTTCAGATCTGACTCTAACGATAGGTTGATTTTGTTCTAATCTATGCGAAATGTTAGCTTATGAAAAGTCTCATGAAAGATTTAGCTATACTTAAGTGTTACACTAGGTAGTGTATAATCGTTATTTTCGTATATTTCAGTTTAAGCAACATATCCGATGGTGTTCTTCGTACTGTCTATACTCGCACGGCAACTCCAAATTCACCGTTGAACGAACAAATAGCTGTAGTTGGTAAAGTCATGCAACGCGCCGAAGTTCGTCCAGTTGAAAATGAACAATATATGTCGATGAAACGTAAACAATTCGAAACATCACAAGAACCAACACGTAAAGCACAAATGATAACGAAGAAAACTAATGTTTATGCGCCTAAACGTGATCATGAAGCTAATAAACAACGTGAACGAGAGAAAAAACTAATGGGAAAACGTGTTCGAAGTTCAGAAGAAACAGTACTCAATCTCATGTTTGGAGCTTTCGCAAAAAATCAATATATTTCAATGTCAGCCCTTGAAACAATAACACAACAACCGAAAAATTATTTACAACAGCTTGTTAAAAAATATTGCAATTACAATAATGCGGTAAACAAAGATAATAAAGAAAATTCTTGATCGTTTTCATTTTTTGCCATTTTGTTTTCTAGGGACATAATTATGAGTTAAAACCACAATTTCGATATTATAGCGCACCAAAAGAAGATGGCGATGGTGATGACATTGAAGATGATGATGATGACGACGATGACGATAATAATAATAATAATGCTAATACATAAAATATTATATTTTTTTATGTTTTGTTATCGTTTCATTGCTCTCTCTCTCTCTTTCTATATATATATATATATATTTAAAATGATGTAAAATACGCTATTGTCTTCTAGATTGAATATTTCTATCATAATCAATCGCAAAGATGTCACCGGCAAAAGCTAGTGCAAATACAACAACAAAAAAGACAACAACAACAACCAAAACAGCATCAAGTGGAGGATTAAAAAAAGGCAAAAAGAAAATAGCCGCTGCACCACTCAAGGCTAAGACTGAAACAAAAAAACTTGCTAATCCGCTTTTTGAAAAACGGTCAAAAAACTTTGGTATTGGCCAAGGTAAGCAAAAACTAAAAAAGAATCCTTAAAAAAGATGCAATTTAATATTATTTAAATAAGATATTCAGCATAAACGTGATTTAACACGCTTTGTTAAATGGCCACAATATATCCGTGTTCAACGTCAACGTAGTATTTTACTTAAACGTTTGAAAGTTCCACCACCAATCAATCAGTTTACACAAGCACTTGATAAACAAACATCAACACAATTATTTAAATTACTTGAAAAATATCGTCCAGAAACTAAAAAAGAGAAAAAACTTCGTTTGAAATTACGTGCCGAAGAACAAGCGAAAACTGGTAAACCAGATAAACCAACAAAACGACCCAATGGTCTTCGAAGTGGAATGAATACCGTTACTGCTTTAATTGAAAAAAAGAAAGCACAATTGGTAAATTTTAATAATAATAATCATTTCGAAGATTTTCAATGATCATTCTAGGTTATCATTGCTCATGATGTTGAACCAATTGAACTTGTTTTACATTTACCAACATTGTGCCGTAAAATGGGTATTCCATATTGTATTGTTAAGGGCAAATCACGTCTTGGTCGTCTTGTTCACTTAAAAACTTGTTCATCATTGGCTTTAACTGATGTTAATTCTGAAGATAAATCTAGTTTAGGTAAATTGGTCGAAGCCGTCAAAACGAACTTCAATGATCGTTATGATGAATTACGTCGTCATTGGGGTGGTGGTGTTTTGGGCAATAAATCACAAGCACGTATTAACCGACTTGAACGTGTTAAAGCTCGTGAAGCAGCACATCAACGTAATAATTAAAATAAAAATCGTCTTTAGGAAAACAACACAAGAAGAATTAAGAAGAATTTATTGTTTTGTGTCTATTTTTGTGTATTGTTTTGATTACTGAAAGAAAAAAAACATCCGAATAAAAGACACAAAAATGAAATTAAAAACAAGAAGAATTGTTCGTTTTCCATAATTTATTTAGATTAACAAAATAAAGATAAAAGCAAAGTAAAATGTCATCCGATGAAGAAGAACGTTCACTTAAAAAGCAAGTTTTTAAGAGCTCAGTTGAAATACAAAAAGCTCGTCTTGAACGTCTAATGAAGAATGTGGAGAAACCTGTGTTTATACCGCAAACAAGAGACATGAAAACACCACGTGCTTTTACACCACATGAATACGTAAGAAATGTTATGGGTAAAGATATTTTGTTTGTTTTTAAATCTAGTTCTCTATGTGATGATTTATCTAGGTGCAAGTGCGGGTGCTGGATCAGGTGAGTTTGATATTTATCGGGGCTGTCGTCGACGTCAAATGATTCGAGAAGCCTATCTTAATCGTGAAGCTAAAGAGGTTTGTTTGTAAAATTTGATTTGATAGACTAAAATTGTTTTTTCCGCATTTTATTTTATTTTATTTTTATAGAAAGAAGCCAATGCTGAATGGTTAAAAAAAGTTGAAACAAGTAAACAAAAAGCGGATAGCCAAGCAGCTAAAAAACGACAAAAGCGGTTTGTTTTTATTTACATTTAATTGCTTGAAATTCATGTTTTATTCGAAAATTTAGTTTGAAACGTAAAGCTTATTCGAAAAATAAAAATCATAATGATAACCAAAATGCCAATAAAACAAATGAAAGTGCTTCATCATCCAGTGAAGATGAAGGTGAAGAAAAATCACAGCCAGAAACAAACACTTCTGATGCTCCAGTAGCAAATACGGAAGAAAATCAGTCTGCTAAAGAGTCAATACCATTATTATCATCATCATTGCAACCAAATGAGAAAACTGATATTCGAAAGCACATAAGACATAGAAAAGCCGATTCAAGTGATGATGAAAAAGAGGAAAAGAAATTGAAAACAACCAATTAATTTTATTCATCTTGTTTTTGTATTATAAATCTGTATACTATATAATAAAATGTCATTGATGAATATAAACTCTATTGTTTATATGATGATCGATTTACAATGAATAAATAAATGAAGTACTTTTTTCACTTTATCTGATTCAAAAGTCACAACATATGAACAAAATATCAACATTGTGAATCGTTCCATAACAAAATTCAATTAGCTGACATATTTTCATTATTAGAAGTGATGACAGCTAAAACTCAATTGTTTTCACAACATTTTCTAAAATATTTGATGAATTTGCCTTCTATGTGAAATGGATGGGTGTGGGTGAAATTATTACTTTGAGGAGCCGAAGTAAATTAAATCCTTATCAGTAGATTACACTCTAGTGTAACTAACTCGTGAATTTTAAAAATAATCGACACAGCCCAATGATATATTGACATCAATAAAAAATAAAGATCTTTTATCATGTGTACATTTATTCTGCACTACAGGGTACGGATCGCAAAACAACGTTATTTATGCAGTAAAAATTGAACAATTGTAAAACACTAATAATTCAGTTGCGTTGCAATGTGCGATTATAGCAAACTGTTGCTTACTGCTGCCATTTTCTTACATACACATACAGTCTTGAGCATTTTTTTATCCTTTTAAGCAGGTAAAACGGTCACATAAGTATTCTCTGTCTTATGAATGTTATACCGAAGAAATAGGAAAAAAAGAAACAATTGACAATATGTAAGCCTTTCCAAGAATTTCTCTACATCATATCCACATCGTCATGATTACTTGGGAAAAAAAGATTTGAATATTCTTTATTTATACATGTGCATAATATTTTTTTGCAATAATGTTGTTTGATTTTTTCAAATGATTGGCGCTGAGCTACCATTGCCAACAAATAAAAAAGGAGAAAGTGTTACTTTTGTTCCTTCGGGGTGCATTAAATTGAGGAAAAAAGTAGTATTTTATAGTTAAATTTTTTTTAACCATTGTTTTATTTTTCGTTCTTTCTATTTTTTTTAATTCATTTATGATTACTTTTTGAGTAAAATTAACGAGAACTAAAAGTATACTAGAAAAATTATATTATTCTTATAAAATGATTCTTTGGATCCAGACTCAGGCCAGATGGGCTCTATTTCACACAGAACGAAGAGAAAAAAAGTATCGCATGCAGATTAATTTTTCCATAAATTTAAATTAACGGGTATAGTATATGTTGCATAAACTTTATTTCTGTTCGAAAATTGTTAGTTCCTTTCAAATTTGTCATTTTGGAACTATATTTGTTATCGAACGAATTTTTTCACTAACGATTCGAAAAATATTTCAACAGCTGGGTTCCGATGTTAAGACCTTGTGTTGAAATGAGTCAAATGCTATTTTTGGTTCTCGTAATCATTGTGTCACAAAATGGTGAGCGTTGATGAGTATGTATAGTATAGGAGAAAAAACGTATACCCGTGATGAAAGCCATGAATTCTATGCTTCGCTTCACATTAACAACGATGAATAATGATAGTAAACGTAAAAAATCGAAACCAATAGAATGTGAAAAAATACAGGCTCGACATCGTTTATTCAACGTATATGAATAACTTATTAATGTACTATCGGTATTTTTATTTTCATCATAGTACTTGATTGCAACTGGATGAAACGTTTTTTTAATATTTAATTTTAATTGAAGATCTATGGTTACTCATTTAAATGCAAATGTAATTTCTTCAACTTAAATTACAACTATCACAAACTGTTTAAAGTCATAATCGTCTTAGATCAGTCTTGTAATTAATTTATGGCTATTTGCTTTTTCTATAAAACATTATGTCACTGTATAAAAATAACAAAATTATTTTTCCTGATATGAATGGATAAGTAACAATCATTTTTATTTATTTTTTCCAATACTACTATTATGATATACAATCGGTTGATTAGTATTTCATTTCAACAGAGATGCTTTATTTTCTATATCCCTCTAGCAATGTGTATTTCATGCACTCTTTTTCTTTTATATACCCCATTACTTAAATTGCAATGCTTTGTATGCGTGCATCGTACTATGCCCAAAAATGAAACTACAATTTATGATTTACTATACAATAGAACAAATCCAATCAATCAGGTCTCTGTGTATTACCGTCAAGCAACTTCAGCTCGAAATTCTTCATATCCATATATCAGTGGTGATGCATTTCGAGCATTTGCTGATTATGTTTACGATGAAACAAGACAAGATAAATTAAGCTTAGTTAAATATGGTGAAATTATTTTTGTAAAAACTGATAGTCTATTGAATTTTTTCAAGTCACCATTTGATTCCATAAAAGAACCATTCGTATTAGTTACGCATAATAGTGATGCCTCAGCACCAGCTATTTATGAATCATATTTATTAAATCCAAAGATTCTTATTTGGTATGCATCGAATCCGAGTGTAAGAAATCGTGCAAAATTATCTCCTATTCCGATTGGACTACCCAATGCGTATTGGCCACATGGTAATTTGCGTAAATTCACATTTGCTTTGAGAAATCATCGTAAACCGTGGTCTCAACGAACAAATCTTCTTTATGTTAATTTTGAAGTTGCAAATAAGAAATGGTTGAGTTATCGAAAAAATTATCATTTTTGACCAGACCATCCCTGAGGAGGGGTACAGGGATTTTTTCAAAAAACAAATTTTTCTCAGAATTATTCACAACATATATAAATTGACTCAGTTTTTAACGCTGATTCCGAATCTGATATTAGTTTTGAGCTAAATCGCAGCTTTCTAACGAAACATCGCCTGGAAAACGTCTCAAAATGTACAAAAACTGCATCCAGAAATCAAATTGCCTAGTTTCTCGTGATAATTTTGGTGTTCAGACATTCCAGAATGACTCATATGTCCCATGCACTTTTTGCAGTACACATAACTCTCGGATAAAATCCGAAGTTTCCACATTTTTATCATAGTATTTAATTGCAAGTTGATGAAACGTTCGTTTAATATTTAATTTTGATAGAAGATCTATGGTTACTCATTTAAATGCAAATGTGATTTCTTCGACTTAAATTACAACTATCACAAACTGTTTAAAGTCATAATCGTCTTAGATCAATCTTGTAATTGATTTATGGCTATTTGCCTTTTCGATAAAATTTTATGCGACTATATAAAAATAACAAAATTATTTTTCCTGATATGAAAGGATAAGTAACAATCATTTTTATTTATTTTTTCCAATACTACTAATATGATATACAATCGGTTGATTTGTAGTTCATTTCAACAGAGATGCTTTATTTTCTATATCCCTCTAGCAACGTGTATTTCTTGCACTTGTTTTCTTTTATCTACCCCATTACTTAAGTTTCAATGCTTTGTATACGTGCATGGCACTATGCCCAAAAATGAAACTGCATTTTATGATTTACTATGCAATAGAACAAATCCAATCAATCAGGTCTCTGTGTATTACCGTCAAGCAACGTCAGCTCGAAATTCTTCATATCCATATATCAGTGGTGATACATTTCGAGCATTTGCTGATTATGTTTACGATGAAGCAAGACAAGATAAATTAAGCTTAGTTAAATATGGTGAAATAATTTTTGTAAAAACTGATAATCTATTCAATTTTTTCAAGTCACCATTTGATTCCATAAAAAAACCATTCGCATTGGTTACACATAATAGTGATGCCTCAGCACCAGCTATTTATGAATCATATTTATTAAATCCAAAGATTCTTATTTGGTATGCATCGAATCCAAGTGTAAGAAATCGTGCAAAATTATCTCCTATTCCGATTGGACTAGCCAATGCGTATTGGCCACATGGTAATTTGCGTAAATTCACATTTGCTTTGAGAAATCATCGTAAACCGTGGTCTCAACGAACAAATCTTCTTTATGTTAATTTTGAAGTTGCAAATAATAAAGCTCAACGGGCAAAAGCTTTGTTACAAGCATCAAAAATAGGCAATGTAAAAGTAATTAAACAGCGTATCACATTGGAAACTTACTTGGAACAGCTAGGAAATGTAAAATTTGTTTTATCACCCCCTGGTGGTGGCACTGATTGCCATCGAACATGGGAGACTTTATATATGGGTGCTGTTCCTATTGTTCTTTCATCAGGACTTGATCCATTATTTTCAAAAACAAGATCAGTTATTGTCAATGACTGGTCGCAGCTGACACAAGATTTTTTATTATCATTCAACTTTTCCCTCAATGACCGCATCATACCAAATGTTTTAAAAGCTCGTTATTGGCGTGAAACACTTTTCAGACATCGACATAATTATTCGCTAGTGTCACCGTAAATAATTTTATATTTTTCTTAGTGAAATAAATAAAATAGATATGATTGTTTTTTAATCTATTGGCATACAAGCACGATTTTCTTTCCCATTATTTATTTTATAAAATAAAAAGCAAACTTGTTTGCATATGCCAACACAAATAATGTAACATAATGTAATGGTAAACAAAATAGAATTGCCTGTTGACCATTGGATTTTTTTCATTTCCGTATGATTTAACCATCATAGCAATTACAATAGACTATAAATTGACAGTTCCTAATAAGAAATAAAATGATTTCTGAAATATTATTAATATCTATAAGTTAAAATATCCGGCAAAGAGAAAATTTTCACACTTGAACATTCATCAAAAGTGATACGATGAAAATTTTCTTTAAATCGAACACATACTATTCAAATATGTCAACAAGCTTTTTTTGAATTCTTTTTCAGCGTACAACTTGTTAAAAAATATCCCAATTCTTGATTTAATTACTGTAATGCATTGAAGGAACTACGTCAATCATTTCAAAGATCTATGGTGATTATCATTTCTGAACAAGGTTTTGAAATAGAAATGATACCGGGTATTCGAAATTTAGATTTTTCGTAGCAAAAAATCAACCTTTTATTTATAATTTTTGTACAGAAATAGACACAATTGATTGTCATATAAGAGAACGCATAGTATTCTATCTTTTTTTTCAGTTAAAGGTTTCCTTTGACTTAGATTTTATTCATATATTCGTTTCCTGTAACATCGAAACACCAATAGTAACATTGAATCGGCAGTGACTAACCTCCAACAGCATGTCTCTAATCAGAGATAGCTTGACTTTTTTTCCTCCAATCGAACAGGAATATTATTTCCTTGATGACTTCGAGTGAAATACGCTGAAAACAATATTTGCTAAAAATTACATAAAAGTTGACGAATGTACGTCTGTAAATTGGCAAAGAAAAATACAACATTGTATTTTTTAGTTGAACAATTAATGTGAAATAGTTGAATAAAAAAGCCAGACACAGTTTAAATTTCCTTTTTTGTTCTCTTTAGTCTTCTGGTAGAGTAAACAAACAGTTAAAATAATTTTTAATAGGTTTTTTCACCTTCAGATATCTCTCTACGGTATAGAAAAAAAAACTGATATTTAGATTGTTCCTGAAGGACCTGATAGAGTATCATGCATTTCGTTTGAATTAATATGGCAATCAATGTGCATAGTCATTTATCTTGTTTTTAATCATGTAAGAAATTTATCTTCTATTCATTTGAAGATAAATAGCATAGAGTAATATAAATATACAAATGAGTTATAATAAAAAGAAGAATGAAATTATAATTAAAAAAAATAAGCCTGTAGATAGGTTGCATATTTATCATATTACATTTTCCTTCCTTTCCGATTGCACCAAATTTTTTACCTGATCTTATTTTGGTCGATTTCTTTTCCTGCTATTTTTTTCCGCAGCTAGATTAGTTCCGTTTTTCTTCTCTCTTATCATTCATCTTTCTACACCACAGAATAAGTGCTTCCCAAGAGACTCAAACAGCATCAATAAAGAATTTTTTCTTACTTTCTCTCTGAACCGTACATCAGTTTGTCAAGTAGCCAATTCATGACGTTTGATGCGGCCAGAAATAAATAACAGAAGGCTGTACAAAAGAGAGATAATTTAATTCATAAACATTCTTTCATTCGTTCATACAGAGGACACTAATTTCTAATAGATCATGTATTTTATGTTTCACCGAAAATAAAAACAAGACTTTGCTACTGACAATGTAAGGAAAACGGCCAGATATTAGATCACTTTCGCTTCACGCCTGTATATACACAATGGTATCACTCACGATTACTGTCTGGTATGCTTTCTCTCAAATTTCTATTTGAAATGAAATGTAATGATTTTCGCTGGTTTAGGTTAAGTTGTTTAGCCAACTTATATTTAATAATTTTATTCGCTCAAATCATTCGGATTGTTGGTAAGATTTTCATTTTATTTTTTCATAATTCCAGCATATAAATCAATGTTTAGATACTAACGTTTTCAATCATCAAACATGTTCAAAGGTTAGTCATATGACTATTTCAATAGTTTATCCCTGAAATATATTATATATATATAAAGTAAAAAAAAAGAAAGATTAATTTTCAAATATCTGTATAATAATCTTTCCCTAAAAGCTTATAGTCACTATTAATAGCACTTAATTCACTACGGAGTCTCCATGGATTTCCTTTTTCTCTACGATAAAAACAGAATACAGCATTGCTACAATTACAAACTATGAGAAAAGGGCTTGACTTTTCAGACAGATAGTTTCGCTCAAATTCAGTAGCAACTAAGCATGAACAAGAAAAAACTGTCCAATGTCTGAATATTATTTTTTGTTGCAACTCTACGTATTTAGATTACATCGATGATTTCATTTAGCAAATATAAAACATCTGAAATATCATCCAGCGTAAATTATGTCTCTCGTTTTTACAATCAGAACTTTCTTGCTTATTCTCCTCATCATGATCTGTTAATATTTATTGAGCCCAAACATCAATTGCACGTATACAATGCACAAACCATTCGTCTGATTGTAAATTTACCAACTTCGAATATTATTTTTGCTACATCATGCACATCATTATCAATGAATGATCATCGTGATGTGTTTTTCGTATATGAATCACATTTAGAATCAAATATTCTATTGCTACGTGTTTGTGAAATGAGTTTCAATAAAATTATACTGCAATTTGAAGAGAAGATTTGTGTTCAAACATTAAAAATATCTTCAAATAAAACAGATATACAAGTTACTGGTTTTACGATAAAGCGTAATCACGCTGGAACTGAAAACTCGATATTATTTATATCGACGGACATTGGTCTTATCTATACTATATTTAAAACATATTCTGGTATATTGATTAATGAACCTGCTATTTTAACTGATACATTGAATGAAGGAAACGTGGTTACTACTTCATCTGGTATAATCTATTATGCTAACAAACAAGAAAATACAATTCATGAATTGCGTATAACACACGATTTCCGTATACGATATGGAAAAATAATTAAAAGTAATGGTATCAAATCTCCATTTGGTTTACTGACAGATGAATGTAATCATTTGTAAGTTAAAAATGTTTCCTCGAAAATGAATTTTGAGATGCGTGCGCTCAAATCGTATGCAATTTCTAGAATATCTTGAGACAATAGCCAAGCACGTATTGTAAAATGTTTTGAGTTCTATTATAGATCATTACAGTAATTTCGTTAAATCTTCCACTTTTGGAGGTACAAAAAAGATTCAAGAGTTCAATGTTTCATGAAATTTTTGAGAAAACATGACTTTTTCATTTTAAAATTACTCTTCTGTATGCTAGAAACAAAACTGATTTCAAGCAAGTGGTTCATTAATACTGAACATCTTGACATGCTTTTTGTCCGTCGAAAAGGAAATATATTAAATATATAGAATCAAAGTGTATCAAACGTTTCGAACTGCGTAGTCATAAATGTATAAACAGAGGAAAAGCGGGAAAAAAAGTTCACTTATTCTAGAGAATTTCAAGTAGAATGTGACGCAAATCGTGGAAAAAATGTTCTCTCTATCAATTTTTGTGATGAAAATTGACTATGATAAATAATGAGAAGAAAGATTGGAAGGATAAAAGTTTTCTCATTTTTGTTTCAGATTTATAACAACAAGAGCATTGATATTTATAATGTCTCTTCAAAAATATGCAACAATACGTAGTGTATCTTCAAAAACATCATATCTACCGATAACACTTGAAAGATTGAATTCGACTTTATACGTTTATACTACAGTTAGAACGGATGCTGAAAAAAAACCATCCAATTGGATGTTTCATTTTCTTTCGTTTATTGGTAAATTTATTACTTTGGTATTGTCAAAAATTATTCAATGTTTTTTCTCTTAGATCCCGAGAAACCAGTATTCATTAGTCAGCCCCCGGGTAGGAAAAATGAATTGCCTGTGTTTTCTATTGCTTTTGATATTATCTTTCACAAATAACTACACCGTTCATCACTCACATTCCCTTCTCATCTGTAGTTGTCAATACAAAACAATCATGGGACTTCTCGTCGATAAAAACGAACACTGCACAAATATATACCCCTTTCGCTTCTACATCTACTAATATCGACGAAGAAACTTCTATGACAACGCCAAGTGATTCAACAACATATGAAACTTCTATGACGACGCCAAGTGATTCAACAACATACGAAACTTCTGTGTCATTAATGGAATTTCAAAAGAATTCATCGAATGGTAATATACCTTATGATGTAAACACGACGATCAATTCTTTAGAATTATTAATAGCTGCTAACGCGTTTACAGCGGGTTTTCCAGATAAAAAAGATGATCTATCGCTCAACGAAATTACCTTACTTCAAACTAATATAACACAAGAATTATTAGCAAATTCTAGCTTATATCCAGAAAGCACGTTCTATTCAACTGATCCTAGTGAAACAGTTTCGGTAACATCGTCAGAAATATTAGAATCTAACAGTCAAAATCTAACTTTTGTGAATTCGCTTACAACATCAAATATTATTGATGGCGACACTACTTCAGTAGACAATATAACGATATCAACGGGCACATTCGATGAATATACTCAGTTTTCAACGTTGAACTCTACCTTCACTGCAATTACCATGCTGAGTACAGATGATAACGACCAAGATTTTGACGAGAAAAATAGGCAAGATACTTCAGAAATCAATGAAGACAAGTCAACTGTTCCATTATCATTACCAAGTGAGAGTGAGAATGGGTATTTATATTCGTCAACAATAACTCCACCTAATGAATCGATTTCATGGATAGAAAACGCAAGCAGTACTACAAGCTTCAACAATGACTCGAACGATAGTCTTAGTGAAAAATTCCCGGCAATCACATACCAACCAATGAATGAGACAGAAAACTCAACATCATTCATGACAGTTACTGATGTCGTCAATCAAGAGATGACATTGGAAATGAATCAAAACAATGCTTCATTGCTGTCAATAGATGCTAATGTATCAGCTACCCTATACTCATCATCACCGTTTATTGCATCTAGTACAGTTTCTATTTCCACAATGCATTCTTCATTATCATCATCACTTCACCGTTCACATTCACTTCTGAGCACAAAGCCAACTAAAGTTAATCGATTATCAACTTCAAGAGAATTCCTAGCAACAACTCAACTAATATCAGCGTCAACTACTGCATCACAAATGACTGATCCTGTCCATGTGACAGATATCACTAAGAAAAGTTCCACTAGTGCTTTCTCTGAAGAATCTTCTTCTTTGCCAACTACTACTACTACGACGACGACGCATAATGATAGGTTCACATCTAAATTTTCAACCATCGTCTCTAACGAATCACTGACGTCTACAACATTTTTAGAACCAAGTACTATTGATTATACGACACTGAAAACTTCGAATGATGACGAGAGTCTTGCAGTTACCACTGCTCAAATATTTGAAGCAACAACCGAGCTATCAACATTGTCGTCATCGACTACAGACGAACATTCTACGCTCGCTATAACTTATTCATCAACCAAATCGAGTAGGAGTTCTACAAAAGAATTCGATACATATCGAACTCGTAAACGTAAAAACTCGCGTAGAAAATCACGAACATCAACGATTACTACAAATGTTGCATTCGTGCAAACAACCAATGTACATCATAGCATGTTAACTTCTACTCTATTCTCTATTTATCATTCAAATTTAACATTTTCTGACCACACAACGTTTATAATCAAACCTTCCTTAACAACAAATATACTTCTATCGAATGAATTATTTAAAGAATTATTAAATAGTACAAGTAATTATTCGACTGAAAAATGTATTTATCTCAATTTAATCGATATTCCACCATCATCATGGAATCTTTCATTAAACACCACTGAAAGTGTTGTTCTAGATATAGCATTACCACCTTCTTCTCATATGACCGGAATCACGAATTTAACAATGGGTGATATTGAAGCGAATCACTTATCGACAAATATTATTGGCTTACCTATTAATTTACAAGTTGATAACGTACATGCAAGCAAATTTTCATTATCAATGAATCAAACAGATAATAATGTCAATCAATTGCCATCGAATTTAATCATCGGCCGTATTAAGGCTGAACAATTTGAATTAAATTTGATAAAGTCAGATAATATGGATATAAACGTTCAACAAATTGATTCTGAAACAGCTGATATTTATTTGGACAGTCAATTTTGTGCGAATGACAATACTTTAGGAATAAATTTAAATCTTACAAAAAATGGTAAGTTTCACATCAATGGAAGGTAACATTCTATAGAAAATTTTCACAGTGTGTGTTCGTATCTAAAGATAAGTTGCACTTTTTTTTGCCCAAAAATGAACTATTTGAATGGCAGAAGAGCTCAATTATTCTTTTAATAATAAACATTGCGTTTTTATTATCTAATTGAAGGAACTATTCGTTATGGTAATCAAAAACCGATTCATATAGGACCAGTTGTTACTCGATTGAGTATGCCTAAACAATCATGTGGCCTTGATCAGCCGTTAAAATTTTTTTTTGATATATGCCAAACGGAAAGTCCATGTTTAAATGGTGGTACTTGTACATCTCTTATGCCGGATTATGATAAAGAATCTTCTGATGAACAATCAACAGAAATCCGTTATCAATGCAGTTGTCCATTGGATATATCAGGTGACCATTGTCAATATTTAAAATATCCATTTGGCTTTTGTACAAATGGTGGAACTTTAATTGAAGTCGTTGGCTTAAATAATAAAAAAAGTGAACAATGTTTGTGTCCAGAGGGTTTTCAGGGCGATTTCTGTGAAGATAATATTGATGATTGTACAAATATAAAATGTTCTCATCATGGTATATGTAAAGATGATATGAATTCGTATAAATGTTTATGCTTTGATGGATATTATGGAAATCAATGTGAAGAAAGAAGTGTGCAAACAGTTTTATTCCAAATTGCAACTAAATCCTTTGCTATTGTAGCAATTTTATTAATTGTTTCTATTGCTTGTCTTGCTATTGCATGTGACATTCATACTTATTTAACAAGACACAAACAAGTACGAAAACATAGATTAAATAAAATTCGACATACTACATCCAGAGAATTTGAAAATTCGGTTTGTTTGCTTGATGTTAGTAATGCACTTATTGAAATGAACGATTTATCCACTATGGAAGAAAGAAGAAAATCAAGAAGCCTAAAACATTGTTCAAAATATTTAAGAAATCAATGTGGCTACCAACAAATTTCAATAAACAAACACATTAAAACATCATCGCAGCAATTATCCGAACATTATATATCATTAGATCCAATAGATAAAACAATTTTATGAAGTTTTTCGTTTTGCTTTTGCTTTTATTGATCGTTCTTTATTTTCTATTTCATACAAATAATTAATCAAAAATATTCAAAATGAGAATTTAAGAATCAATCAGATTCGCTGCTTTTTTGAAAGTCTTATAAGATATGATGATTATCTAAGTTTTCAGCGATTCATTTTTACAATCAATCAACAAAATCTGTAGGATGCATTATTTTCCTTTAATCGCAAATACATAGCACTAGTAAATTTGACAAATCACTTGCAAAATATTCTGAAGAAATAGCAATATGGAAAGTTTATTTTGCTTGGAATAATTGAGGATACATCAAAGTGGTAGTAGTGAAGAAATAGATATAGCAATTCGGTGTATTGATTTTACTGTGATGTAGTCAGGAATTCGAAAAAGAATCATGCAGTTAGAACGCATCGGGCTCAAGAATTTATAGATCCGACTGATTGAAATCTTCGAAACTGAACCTGATCGATCAGGATTTTTGAACCTGGATCTGAATGGTTAGTTTTTGTAGAAGCTAGAATTTAAAAGTACTCTTAAAACTCTCAAGAAATTTTTCTAATCGGGAAGCAAAATCTTCTACTTTCTATCAAAAAGTTTAAGATTTTTTGAATAAAATGAACGAATACTAAAAAAATAACAGTACTATATGGAGCAAAGTTGTCAGATCAGAATCCGATGGGGTCTATTGGCAGTTCAGATCAACGATACTAGGGATTGTTATAATCTGTGTGTACACACACAGATCATTAGCATCGTCTATCTCAATAGCGCTATGGCACAAAAATGTGGATGAGGTGACCGAGGAAACGAAAACAGATGAAAGAAAGACTGACCAAAATCATAAATGGCAGAGATAAAGTAAATAGCACTTTCGGTGCTCAATTAATGCCACGATTGTGGAATACAAATCAGAAAACTCGTAAGTCAAAAGGAAAAAGTTGAATCATTTTATATTTTAGGTGCCGTTTTAAGTCACAAAGGGTCAAAACAAAAGAAAAATGTAAGTGAAGTATGGATGTTACTTTTTCTTTTGCTATAAAATGTGTAAATTATTGAAAGCATGCAGATGTTTCCGAACAAAAGTTTAACTATTCGTTCGAAAATGCACTTCATCGGAACGAGTTCACATATGCACTTTTATGAGTTTGCAATTGGTAAGAACTTCCATCCGTTTTAACAGCTTTCTTCGATTTTTTGGCAGTGATTTTCAATATCAGCACGAAATAGGATAGTTCAATTTTATTTATAATCAACTACAATATAAATTATTAATTGAAGATTATTTATGTTTAAAATAGATGAACTCTATTAAAATTTCTTATGCATATATTAACTAATAAAAAAAAGTATAAAAATGATTATTGCTGTTTTTGTTATTATCGTTTTCAACATGGTTGTTTATTAAATAAAAGCTGTTAGCGCAATCCCTGTGGGATTAAAATGTGAAATAAGATGAAACTCCTGTTCTAGAATCCGTCTATCACGACCAGTGGTGGTCTGTGGAGATTCTCTGTTACAGTCTGTATGATGATGTATGGAGTCTCTAGAAACCATCACAGACCGTTACAGAGAAAATAATTAATTAATTAACCAATTAATTAATTTCTCTGTAAGGGACGATGGATCCAAACTTCTACCCTATATACTTTAACATTCCTTTCAGATCGTGTTTTACAAAATAATGAAAACGAATGTTTTCAAGTGCATCGATACTTGCTTGTCATGAAGTGACAAACAAGAAACAATTCTCTTGATTAAAATAGCAGAACGATTCATTTTCATGCATACGAAGCAGACGAAAGTCATCGGATTGCGATAGATATGGCTAAATGAGTCATTTATAAAACAAATTGCTTCATAACAAAGGTTTTTAAAAAAGCTATAAATTATTATTCTTGTATAGTTTCAAAAAGATAGCAAGATAGTTTCTCACTGATGTTGCTGATGTTGCCGAACATGATTTTTAAATATAATTTAATGATTAAGTATTATTATTAAATACTAAACAGTAATCGAATTCTTCTCAGAGCTATTAGAAATACAGAGATATAATTGTACAATAGAGTTTGTCGAGTTTTACAAATACTGACATTAGAATACTGCAACTCCACCCGACCTGCTAGCGAGTGCGAATTCAAACTTTCGCTCATAAAACAATAAATATCTGTTCAGAGTGTGTGGTCACTCATAGGACACTCTTAATCGTATAAATCGTTATTTATAGCAAAAGTGTCTGAGAAATAAAACATTGTTACTTTTTTGACTCTATCTTTGAATAAATAAATAAATCAATTCATTATTTTGTCGTTTGTTCAAATGGTACCGTGGTGTTATTATAAGCCAATATATCTGAAAAAACCGAGAAGATATCAATGATGCCACATATCTTGCACAATGTCAATATCTTTTGTGATTTTCAATACTCACAGATAATTCAATTGATTTTGCTCTTGATTTCATAAAAAAATCGATTTTGTTGAGCGAAATTTTTATTATAATAAGTTTTGAAGAAAAGCTATTTTCTATGCTAAATAGCTAAATAGATAAGTAAGATAAAAGGTTTGTCTTTGTATTCCATAAAACTCGTCATTCTTTGGATCGAATTCATCCGCTGTTGACGCATAGTTTTACCTGAGAGAGAAAAAAAAATAGATTATAGAATATTTTTCTTTTTCGATTAATTACTATTTCAAATATTTATCAAGCTAGAAACTTGACAGTGATGTTCTTATCTGATTACTAGAGTCTCTTGTAATGTCAGTAGGGATATTTCAAAGCAATATTTTATTCTCCATTTAGTTACCCATAGAATTTTTTTTTTATAAGTATCCTATTTCGCAGAGAATACAACACAGATCAATGATAAAGCAATATAATACGAATTGATACGAGATGTATAACATGAGATTATGTAAAATTAATAATTTTTGTTTTTCTTACCATTTGACAGGCAATGCAGCAACACCAAAATCTCGTTTCGCAAGCGTAACATATTGTAATTCGTCAGCAGGAACTGCTAGTTGAAGATTCGGACAACGACGAATAAGAGTACCGATTGCAATTTGTACTTCAGCTCGTGCTAAATCTTGTGCTACGCACACATGAATACCATCGCCAAAAGCAAGTTGAGGATTTGGCTGACGGTGAATATCAAAACGTGTTGCATTTGGGAAGACATCTTCATCTTCATTAGCAGATGCATTTAATGCCCAAACACCTTCGCCTTTCTTAATTGTTATGCCACCGATTTCAACATCTTCAAGAGCCAAGCGACGAGTTGCAAATTGCGAACCTGTAAGATAACGTAAAATTTCTTCAACGGCACTTTTGATGAGAGACGGATCTTTGCGAAGTTCAGCCAGTTGATCTGGATGCTGAAGAAGTGTCAGTGTTCCTAAAACAATCGTATTTGCTGTTGTTGCATTACCCGCAACTAACAGTAGAAACGACATTGCCACCAATTCATCATGAGTTAATTTGCCTGTTTTAACTTGTTCGATTGCCAGACGGCTAATGATATCATCTGTTGGATTTTTCATTTTCTTGTCGACCTTAACAAAACAAAAAATGCAAATAAAAGAAGTTAGAATATACTTGATACTAAATGAACAAAACATAGTATCGCCGAGTCCTGTCTATCTCATATGCACTCTGATGGAATATTTTAAACATAATTTCTTAGAAACAAAAGTCAATAATTGACAGCTATATAAATTTATAGTGCTTTGACAACAATAACTTACCAAACGTCCAAGATAATCCATTAGATCCTTGCTTGCTTGAGAAGACTCAGCAGATGTTGCACTACCATTTGTTCGAATGGCATTGCATGTATCAAGAAATTCATGATCTTCGTATGGAACACCTAACATTTGATAGATGACAAGTGTTGGCACTGGTAATCCAAATGTAGCTAATAAATCGACTGGTTGCGTTTTTTTAAGCATTTCGTCCAGAAGTTTATCAACAATTTTTTGAATGGCAGGTCGCATTTCTTCTGCTTTCGCGCTTGTAAAATCTTGTTCGACCATGCCTCGATGACGTGTATGCTCAGGTGGATCCATATCGACAAATGTTGGTTTACCTGCACGTGCTGCAGCTTTACCTCCAGGACCAGTTTCAGGAAAACCAGGATGCGTACGTACTTTGCTGAAGCGTGGATCAGACAGCACTTTCGACACATCACCATGACGAGTTACCAACCAAACAAGACTGTCATCCCACATTTTAGCTTTCAAAATTGGATTTTCTTTGCGGAATCTCGCATAATCAGGTGGTGGACGTAAAGGTTGTGTGCGTGCCATTGGAAAATTCGGTACTTAATTGAACAAATATATTTTATTTGATAGGTAGTTTATGATAACTGTTAAATTAGATCGAAAGAAAATAGGTTCTGCTGCATTCATCCAGAACTTAGCAGAAATCTCAATTTGTTTTTTGTACTTCTCAGATTTTATAGGAAATTGAAGTACAAATACCGAACTTTTGCAATATAATTTTATATTGTAATTCCGTAGATATTGCACAAAAACGTTTTTCTCGCAAAAAATTCAATTAAAAAAAGCGTGTATTTCTGTTTTTTAATAATCAACATGAAATTTAAGGCAACTAGCAACATTGATTTTTCTTAACTTTAGCATAATATGATAATAGTACGAAAACTTTATGTTGATAGATGTCAATGTGTATATGTAGGACTATAACAGTTCGCAGTTCAGCTCAGTTCAGTTCAGACGAACTGTTTTTAACAGTGCAGTTCAGTTAAGAGGAATTTTGAACAGTTCCTCTGGACTGAACTGAACTGTTTGAACAGTTCAGTTCAGTTCAAACGAACTGTTCGAACAGTTCAGTTCAGTTCAAACGAACTGTTCGAACAGTTCAGTTCAGTTCAAACGAACTGTTCGAACAGTTCTTTTGAACTGAACTATTTCCGAACTGTTATAGTCCTATGTATATGTAGGTTAAATTGACGCACTCCCTACACACCCACTTCATTGCCAGCCCGTTTTTAATTGATCTGTTCTATCTTTTTTTCGTTAGAAAATTATTTGACCATGTTATGCGCTTGAAATAATTTTATTTTCCATCTGAGGTTCTGAAAGAGGCATTTAGTATTTTTTGCTTCAACCATTTATCATAAAAGTCTATTACTTACTGTGAGCACCTTTGTTTAAGTCCTTGTCATTATTGGCAGTTGTTTGATTTTTATCCATGTTTTGTAATATTACAGCAACGTATATTAAATCTAGAAAGAACAGCCATGATAGAATCGTTTAGTTTTAACTTATATTAACTAAGCAGGATACTTCAAACTGAAGAAATTAAAATGAATGGTCTATATTATCATTCTGAACGCATTGACTCGGAAAAGTGTGTCAATAAAAAATTGTCATCACTTCAATGACTGTATCACGAAACTGTCAGTCGTTTAAATGCATAACGATTGCATGCTTCAGTTGGTTTTAGTTTGAAACATGTACTCATGGTACATTTCTCATAGGAATAATGGATAGACCTAGATATTTTGACCCATTTCTTTTCTTCCGTCTAGTCGATAATTGTATACTTATTATATTTTCTCTTGTCGCATGGTAGCAGCAGACATGACATCAATCTCATGGGGTGGCAATCATAGTCGGGTTTCAGTGAATGTAAAAACGTATTGATGCTGAAGTATAAATAGAAAATATATAATTGGAACTTGTAAAAAAATAATAATATCATATATTTTTCATCTGGCTGCGCCACAGACGCAAGAAAGAAGGATTTTCTTGTACTGGCTGGATGCATTCCATCATCGGAGCCTACTAGCAATTTCATGATTAGAAAAGAAAAACAGAGTAAAGATCCAGAACGGCAAAAAATGCACTGTTTCACATGTTACACCTTGAGAGAATATTTTTAATCAATAAACAGAAACTAGATTCGGTCTACTAACGAAAAGGATGAAAATCAGAAAGAAAGAAAGACAAAAAAACATGTAAAAAATGGGAAGAATATTACAAGGCCTTATTGCAAGATACTCACCTTTGCATCGTAAGAAAATGAAAAAATAAGAAAAGGTTGCCGCAAATGAGAATATATGCTCACATGAGACTGAAAATAAGATACAAATAAGTCAGTTAGTACGAGGGCTACAGTTTGGTTGCGGACATTTTTTCCTCCAATTAAGAGAAAATGTCCGCAAAGCAGAATCGAGGGGAGAGGAGAGAAAAAAAACGTCAGCATTATGGAATCAAGACAAGATTTATTAGGTGAAAAAAAATACAGAAAAATCATTTATGAAGAATAGTTGAACATCTAACTGTGTTAGGTTGATAATCAAGATTCATTCGAAAACGATAATTTTTAAAAACCATACCATCTTTATTAGATTGTGTGGAAATTTGAGAAAAGCTATCATTTTTCACGATGGACATTTTTATTTGATTCGTCTAGGTTTAACTTCGTCACTTTAAATGTTTTTCTTTCACAATACATGCTTATAAAATGGCCTGGATGACATGTGATGAACAACACTAGACTACCTCGAAACAGTTGATATTATTCAGTACACCTATTTGTATGAATCATTTTAAAATATCGATTTTCGTTTGATTCCACAATGCGGACATTTTTTGCTCACTTCCCCCCGATTCTGCTTTGAGGACGTTTTTTTCCAACAATTAAGAAAAAACGTCCGCGATCAAGAAGACGCGGGTACGAGAGCAACAATACCATTAACTAAACAAATAAAACAATCTATTTATACTATCATGAATGCAAAGAAACATCACACTGGTGCCGAGTTTTTTCTTCTTCTTCAAAGAACGCTGTATTGATATTCGTGAACCAGAATCGTTGAATATTACTTTCGCATTCAATTATTTTGGTGAAGAGAATATCCAATTAAATGAGTATTATAAAGACTTTTTTCTCTCCGTGTACCTTTTTGAATTATTCTTGTTTATTCAATCGAGCATTCTTAGTTAGTCGGATTTCTCATTCTTCCTTGAACATCAGAAGCATAAAAAGACGATACTATCATACGTAAATAATACAAAGTACCACGCAATAACTTAATTAATTACGATCATGTAATCCAATACTTCAGGACTGGATTTCGCACTCGATATATTTCGTTTAGTAATATATAGGTCGAATCGTTTTTTTTGCGTTCTTTACTAAAGGGCTCTTTTTTTCATAGCGGGACAAATTACACAAAAAAAGAAACAAAATTTATTCAGCGCCCTATGAAAAGTCAAAAACACAAAAAAAAACTGAATATTCGCTTATAAACAACGACTAATTTCTTGAGTTGAAACACAACTTTGACATTGAACATAACAACACCATTGAAACCGACAATTGCATTGACTACGTATAGTCACTAAGTGAGATTGATAGCCTCGATCACAACAAAGTAATTCACAACTATCAATAGCTCGTGAGCTTCGATTACAAACACGTCCCATTGTACCAAATGATCCAGCTGATAAATCGAATTCACAATAATTGGGACTTGCATTTAAAAAAATCAATGCATCCTTGTATGTTATTGATATTGTTTGTTTTTCTCTTTGGAAGGGAATGTTTTTTGGTACAAAATGCAAGTTTTTATCGATTAAACTTCTTTCTAAATGAACCTCAATGGCATTATCATAAAGTTCTTTTAATTGATTCCCAATATGTGTAAAGGACCGAAGTGAACGCCAACATGATTTCAATTCACAAGAACCAGATACCCCGTGGCATTTACATTGATGATCAACAGACGAAAGAATGATCTAAAAAATAAAATATATATTTTCGTTTTCTTAGATTAAAAATACAGAAAAAATAAACTATGAAACTTTACTCGAATTCCAACTTGATTATTATGCATATTTAATAAACTTGTCCGATTTTTGGTTTTATGTTCTCGAAAATTAACAAATTTTCTTGCAATATCTGTTGCAAACAAAACATTATCTGAACAGCCAGCCCATCGAATCGATTGATTGTAGAATTTCTCTTTTATTGTCATATCACACCCACAAGAATCCAATCGGCCATTACTACATGCTTTTGTTATTGCATATGCAATACCAGCCGATGTCAACGCATGAATATATGCTGATTCTTTTGTACCTATACGGTCAGACAACAATTTTTATATTCATTTTTACAGTTTGAAAAAAGTAATGAACCTGAATCAAGAATATTTCCAATTAAATTATTGTGTGCAAATAATGTACAATTCCAATGACGATTTTTAAATTGTATTTGACATTGTTCTAATGCTAAGTTAGTACCAAAATGTATAAAAGGCATGATTTTCTCATTTCGTTGACAAAAACGAATTTGTTTTGGATGAAGACCATACTTATTATGGCAAATATTTTCGCTTGCAAACGACGCATTGGAATATTGAGTAATTGATCTAAACAAATTTTGAAAATAATCATAAGCAATTCTCTGCACAAGAGTCGTGCTTAAATAAAATCATCGGGCCACGTATAAACACATTGCATTTAAAAGTAGAACGCTAAATTTAAAACTTTTGTTTTTCGTACAAAATTTTTGTGAATTGGAATCGTAATCTCTCGAAATTACATCTAATCACTTTTGACTGTCAATAGATAATCAAAGGAAACAAATGTATAGATACATCGTTTTTTTATGTTTTTGAAAAGATGCGGTATGTATGTAGTTGAAAGATAACTGATAAACAATATCTTATTTGTTTGAACTTTTCCTACAAGTGTGATTAATAATCTATCATCATGTTTATATTTCGTCTAAGTTTACATTTTATGAGCACTAAATATTTAGTTTACAGGCAAATAAAAAAATTTTAGAAAAAAAAAGCTACCGAATAAAATTCATGATCATTGATCTTATTTTCTCATGCGTGTGTTCAATGAACTCAATTCGTCTCAGTACAAGCGTCCAACAATTTTCTTTGATCTAATTATTTCTTCGCTCATTGAGGCTTAAATTTTAAGCTGATCACAGAATATTGATCGCTTTGTAAAATGAAGCAAATTTCGTGATTTCATATTGTACTTCAAGCTTCACGTAAGTTGTAATCAGTTCAACGAGAAAAGTCATCATTAAAAATTTAACTGTAATACTCAATTATTCTCAATATGATCATCATAGATATGCTGCTGCTGTTCAGCTCTAGAAACTGAAACAAATTGCCTAACACTTATTCCAACAGCTGTAACGTTTTTTACTTAGACTAATTATTTGACTGCATTCAAATAGTTACGCTTTGATGTATGTTAATATGAAGAATGATCGAGACAAATATACGCATCAAAATGTGTCTTGAATTCTTCGAAGAGGAACGAAATTCACGATATAATCAAGTCTATTTTTCATTTCTAACTGACAAGTAGAGAGAAAATTATACTTACAACCATTGTTCGCTTGAATTAATTAAAGTAAAGAATAGTAAAATTGATATTTTCATTGTAAATATATTAATAGAAAAACATTGTTATAATCTTATATATTAAATTGATAAAATAAATGATGCTTATGGGTATCGTTGAGTTTCAAGAGAGAAGAAATGAAAAATATGCGAATGTCAATGTTTATCATAAGCGAGAGTATCGATTGGCTATATATGGGAGAGAAAAAGATGAGAGGAAGCATCAATTTCTTCTCTTTTCTTCGGTTCATGTTCAATGAGCATGGTGGGAAATTTACTAGTTTATTTAGCACGTAGATGATACACATCTTTTTTGTCTTACAGCAAACTAATTCAAGTACAGATTCAAATCAATTACACATGTCTGTCTACTGTTCGACAATGGGTTATGGCAACGCATAAGTTGTTGTACGTTTTTTCCTTGAGAAAAATTTTCTGAACATTCCAAATTCCTCTGATAAACTTGTTGAGGTCAAGTCGATGTGCTGTTATCAAAATAATTCAAGTGTCCCTTCAAGAACAATTAATGGTATTTTCTTTTATTTGTTTTCAATGTTTGATATCGCAAATCAACAAAATTTATTTGATTTTATCAAAAGCACCATCATAAATGTATTACTTGAACTAAATTTATATCGTCTATGCTTTGATAAACATCAAATTTATGTTTCAATCATCGTTCATAGGAAACCCGTTACGTTTATTTGAGTGTCGAAACCCAAAAATTGACTTTTAACTTACAGTTGACGAGTACATGACTGTCGTTTTAGCTCTATATCAACACGTATCCAATATCAATCTATCAAAAGTTCGTAAGATAGTGAATGTTGTTTGAAGAAAAACTCTGACCTGATTACATCTGTGAATGATACCATGTATGCTAGATTTTATTTAAAATTTATGGAAAGCTCTTGTCCAGCTAAACAAGATAGCTATCATTGAAACTATTTTCTTGTGCGTTAATATGATTGCCGTGTGTCTCCAATGCATTGATAAATTGTAAAATATTGCCATCTATCGTTGTGTTTATCTTTGCATTCATTAGACTGTGCCATCCAATGAAAAAAGAAATGTTTCACAATATGTGTGTGTTACTTGAGTTTACAAAGTTATAAATTCTGATCATTGCGGTAAGAGAAAGAATTTCAGCATACTGGTGAAATTATTTTTTATCGTTCTGCTCAATGTTTTTATTGTATTTATATCAACATTTCTCATGTCTTCAGTTATTTTAAAAATTGTAATTGTTCAACAATTTATCTAAACTCAACTGTGAGTTATTTTTTTCATACCACAAATGTTTCTTTGCATTAAAATATGAATTCTACCATAGAACCAATATGGATACAAGTGATTCTTCAGATGATGAAAAAGGTTCAGCTGGAGGCAAAACACCAAAATTAAAAATTGTTGATGTAATTTAGTTACTCGCTTTCAGTAATGAGCAAATTTTGTTTTGATTGTATTTTAGGAAGCTGAAAATGATGAACATTCTTCAGCTGAAGAAAAAGAAATCAAAGAACCAGTTAAAGTTTCAACTAAAAGGAATCGAAAGAAAAAATCTAACACTAAACGCGTAAAATAAATACATATTGAAAAAAAACATTAGAAAAGAACAACAGTTGGACTTTTTTTTAGAAACAAAATCGACCAAACCCAAGAAATCCCAGTGGAAAACCGCGAAAAAAAGCTACCCCTACAGGACTAAATGGAAACTATTGGAATGTGAGTTAATTGTTCAACATTTCATGTAGAACTAAGAAAAATCCTACAAGATTTTACATTGTCGAGTATCCCCTGTCGGATTAAAGACATGGACTGTCACTGCAGCTTGAAACAGAATACATATAGAGAGGAGGAAAATACATTCTAGTTTAAACATCATTTCCTTTCATATTCTATGAATAGCATGCCATTTTTTGTAAATGCAAAGTCTCCTGACGAGTTTATTTGTTCGAGCTGCAGCTTTTAGAACATGCACGCACTATCATAAGTACTATGCATTAGTACAATTTCAAGGAAACATAGAATCATTCGATGTTTTTACTACTGCAAACTGAACTTACAGTTCAATATATATAATACAGCAGAGAAAGACTGTTAGTATCATCTGAGAATGTGTGAGCTACTAGAGCATTTTAATTACGATCTAAACTGAATGCTAATTAAAACATATTTCTAGTATTTAAACCAGTCTTAGATTCATTTTCTTCTAATAGAAGGCACTAAATTGAATGTTGACCATGTGTGCATGATTAAATGACGCAGATTTATAGTGTGATGAAAATGCGTTTTTTCCTTGGTTCACACGTTCTATCAATATTAGTATAGGTCGGTTTAACATGTATGAATCATACGCTATTTCTGGTTACTTTCATCGTACTCATATATTCTTGCATTTTATTAGTAAATTGACATTATTCATGTGCATCTATGCCCTTGAACCAAAACAGTGTTTAGTTCTATGATCATCAATTTGCGTAGACTCGCATTTCTTAGTTAAATGATATAAAAACATATTCTATAGTGGGTTTAGCCAATTTGAAAAAAGCAGCGAATCGCATTTCATTTTGTACTAAAAATTGTTCTTGTAAGGTTTTATTGACATAAAGTTCTATGAGCTAAAAGCAAATGTATGCATAGTACGAATTTATTATTAGGTAGCAGTATCGATAATCGTATCATCGTTTGATATTTATTATCGAAATCTCTTTCATATGTAAACTAGACAAAAAACAAAACTTATGGATTATGTGTAAGATAAATCTGTTTCGAATAATTTTTAATTCAATGAATATTGTATTTAAATAATTTTTTATTAATCAGGTCGTTCAATATGATCGTCATGCTCAAACAACTACGTTTGGTAACGTTCAAATCGATAATGATGATGATGAAGACGACAATCATGATAGCGATGATACAGTGTCATTATCTGAAAAAGTATCCGAAGAAAAACTTCGAGCAATATTAACATCTACATCATCGTCATCATCATCGTCAGCTGATTTACGGACACTTCTATATTCTAATAGAACATTTATAACATGTCGAAGTCCTGAAGATTCATTTTTTCTTTGTCAAGTTTTACAAGATGTTTATAATGATACGAGAAAAATTCGTATCCGTTGGTGTTCATTAGTTGATGAAAATGGAGATGAAACCAAGGTTGATGAAAATACTCGTTTTAAATTAGATTATGAAGACACACTTGATCCAAATACTGTATTAACTGGTATAGGAAATATCGTTCGTCATTCTGATACGGCAATATCATTAAAAAAACAAGATATTATTGAAACAAAGCGTTTGTTGGAAAAATCAATTAAAGGTGAAGCAATATCATCTGATGAACCGATGGATTTAACAAAAGAAATTAATAATACAGTACCTGAGAAAATTGAATCCGAATCAAGTATTGATAAAATTTTACCGCTCAAAACAGCACCGAAAAAACGAAAAATCTCTCCGGAAAATTCACGTAAACAACCGCTAAAAAAACGAATAAGAAATATCAGTGGCGAAGCTGCTTGTAAGTTGTTAATTTACTTAATAATTTATTCAATTTTTCTCATCCTCAAGGATTCATACTTCTTCTTTTCAGTCACAAACATGTAGTATACATTACAAATCATAATATTAGTAGCTTCGATCACATGATCAGATTCGTGCAGAGTCTTTGCATTTCTCATACATACTCTTCAGTTACGACCATCATTTCATGGCTATTATTATTGAAATTTGAGCATAATAATTTGTAGATACATGCCAAGAAACTCGATTGTACGAGGTACTATCACCAAAACCATTGAGGACGCTAAAATAGTTTTTGTTTTCAGAAACTCAACATCAATGATATTTCTAACGATAAAATGACAGTTGAGTTCTTGATTCTTAAATTTGGTTACGAGGAACGTATTGAATACATAAAAGACAATTGTTTGCTTCATAGAAGTTCATATTCAAAATTAATTTTTCTTTTTCACTTTTATAACTCTAACTGGTTAGTATTCAATCATGATATAGTGCAGTATTTAACATCTTCAAAAGATTCCTATGCCAATTGATTCTATTGTACCAAACTCTAATCAACAATAATAGATTTAGCTTTTATATCGAGACAAAATGCCTAGATCTAAATGCTCACTTTCGTTTAATTCATATCAGACCCATCTGTTTGTAGACTGTCTAAAATACTGATTCTAATTGAGTTTAATAATTTTTTATCTTAGCTGTCAAAAAACGACGACGAACAAAAGATAACAATGATGTAACCGAACGTGAGAAGCCGACCAAAAAGACAGGTTTGCATTTTAGCAAGAAAATTTTAAAATTCAATATTAAACATTTTTCTAGCAACTAAACCTATCGCAACAACAAAAGCACAGTTATTTAAAGTACAAAGCAATCGTTTACTCAAGGAAAATTTAACAATAACAAACTATCGAAAAGATCCGTTTTTTGAAGATAGGTAAGAATCATTTTTTCAAAAAATATGTGAAAAAAAAAACTATTCTCATTTATTTAGTTTATCAATTCCTTTTATTTCTTCCATTGTTCAAAGTAAATTAGCTATCCGAGCTGTACTAATTAATGATTCAAAACTATTAAAATCATTAATCGATGATGTTGATCATGTTTGTTCGGTAAACAAATTCAATCGTATCATAAAAAATATTTATTCTTTTTTCTCTGGTTAAATTTTAGGTGCATGTAGCACGTGGTCTCCAGAATGATTTAACAGCTATTCATTATGCAATTAAAAATGATAATATTGAAATGCTCCAAATTTTAATTGAAGATTTACAAAAGCCGAAAAAAGATCGATGTCCTTTTCCCGTGGTTGCAATAGCAACGCAAAGTACTGGAAGGTTAATAGAATTTTGACGAATTGTTACTTGAGAAGAAAAAAAAACGATTCTCAAATAATTTAGTATGAACATTCGTACAAGAGGTTTGCGAACTGCAAAAATAATGGCAGCTCGAAATGTTAAAGAAGGAAATAATGCATTGAATAAAGTAAATTGATTTTGAACTTTTTTCCCGAATATAGTTTTGAATGATACATTTCTAGGATCAAATGAGAGCATTCATCACATGTAATGATTATGGAATTATGGAATATGCAGTAACAAATAATTGCTCACCAGAAATCTATGATTTTCTTCTCAAGGCATTTCCTCGTGCAGTAAATATTCTCGTTAATTAATAAATGTTTCTTTTTATGAGCTGTGTTTATTTAGCAAAATCACGTGTATGAGAAAATTTTTCACATTGTTCGATCTGGTTATCGAAAATTAGCTGCACGTATTATAGGCGATATAAAAGACAATGGTTTTTATGGATTTAATAATCTTCATCATCAAGTTCGTTTAAATTCATTCATAAAATTCATTCCTAAAAATCTTTCTTTTTCAATAGGTTTTACTCTTCAATAATGAAGATTTAACTATAAAACGTGCAGCAAGCGTGGTCAAAAAAGCCAAAGATAATTGTCAAGTAAGTTTTGATTTTTACTGAACATCGATTAAACTAACGATTTGATCATCATGTAACGATAAATTTCCTTTTAGTTAACACCTATACATTGCGCAGCCATTAATCCAAATTCAAAATATTTAAAACAATTATTAAATATTATGCCTGAATATAATATTCTTGATAAATATGAAAGACGACCAATACATTTTGCTGCTGCATGCGAAGGACCAGAACCACTTGAATATCTTTTATCAAAGTAAAGACTGAATAAGTTTTGAAAATGTCTATTTATCTTTTCCATTTAAAGACAAGTTAATTTTAATGATGTTGATCGTGGCGGTAATTCTCCTTTACATGTTGCTGTTATGAATGGTCGAGCAATCAATGCTGAGATATTTTTACGTACAGCAAAAGAAAAAGCTGAATCAAATGATGCAGAGGATCAAATAGTTCATCAAACATTCGGTCTTGCATCCATTAATCGTATGAACAAATCACGATTTTATCCACTTCATCTTGCTGTACTCAATAATCATTTGGTATAAATATATCTATTTCGAAAAGAAAACAACCCTTAGTTCTATTTTTAATTATTTAGGAATGCGTCAAAGTTTTACTGGAATTCGGTGCTAATGTTGATGTAGTAACAAGTACATCATCGGGAAAATTAACATCGCTTATGCTAGCTTGTCAGAAAGGTCATTTCAATATAGTTAAATATCTGATAGAAAATGGTGCCAAAGTTGAAGCCCGTGATCGTTTTAAACGAACACCTCTTATTCATGCATGTATGTGTGGTAATGCTCATATTGTTTCGTATCTATTACGTATGGGTGCCAATGCCAACGTTCATGATTCATCATTGAACACAGCATTACATTATGCTATTGCTTATGGATGGTATTTTTGTGTTCGTTTGTTGATTGAAGCTGGAGCAAATATTAATCGTGTTAATTTGTGGCAAACAAGTTGTTTAGGAGCTGGATTTTTAAAGGGACATTATGGACTTTGTGATTATCTTCTTACCGAACATCATGTCGATATTAATTTTAAAACTGAGGATGGTCTAACATTAGTTATGTTAACCGTAGGGTTAGCAGTATCTCCATCGTCAGAACAGCAACTAAATTATGTTGCAGCAAAACATAAAGCTGATTGTGCATGTGTTGATGCAACTGGAAATAATGCAGTAAGTTTTCTTTTCAGTTTGAAAAAATATTTTTCGATGCTTCCCTTCGCTTTTTTAGTTTCATTACTTAGCACGTAATACATCAGGCCAACAATCAAACTATCTGGTGAGATGAATGTTTTGAGAATGTCGAGATTTGTTTTTAAGAACGGGTTCAGAAGATATATTTAGTTGCTAGAGAAAAAAGGACAATAGGAAATAAATGATTTCAAATTTCACTGTCCGTTGTTATGCTCATCATTTTCGTCGGAAAAAGAATTATGAATGGATGATTGAATAAAGTTTTGTTTTCTGCATAGAGTGTTGCAGCTAAGAAAAGTCTTCGCGATAATTTTTTTCAAATGGCTGAAATACTTTTGAATAATAAATGTGATCCTAATAAAATGAATAACCAAGCTCAATCACCTTTAATGATCGCACTTGAATCGGGCAATTTTATTCTTGTTGATTATTTAATCAATATGGCTAGAGTAGAAATTAATGCGGATACAAGTCATGATGGCAAAACTTTATTACATTATTTTGCAATTCAATGTGATGAATACGATCTTGTTCAAGCATTAACTAAACTCGTAATTTTGTTTACTTTTTCTTTTGGTAATTTTTTTAAAGAATGTTTTTTTTTACTTCAGCCCATCAATGATAAGATTAAAAAAATGGGTCGAATGTTTGATAGTAAAGGTCGAACACCATTACATTATTGTACTTCGAAATTCAATCAATTTTGTCAAGCAAACAAAGTAAGATGAATAGATTTATTGAATGAAAATCATTAAAATTTTTTATTTTAGTCAACATTAGCTTCCGAAAAATTAAAACAACAATATGGATCGATTGTTGAAATGATTGAGTATTGTCTTGAATCTGTTCAATGTGATTCTGATGCTGAAGTTAAAGAAACCAATGAATTGAATAAGGCTGCTGAAATCGAACAAAATCTGGAAGATGAAAATGACAACGATGACCAATCAAATAAAAATATGCAACCTATCGAAGATACATGCAAAGAAGAAACAATTTCAAAACCTAAAGAAACAAGTATTTTTTCTTTGTTACGATCTGTTCCATTCGCTGATACTAATATGAAACATCCACTGGAAATTTTTCTTAAAAAAACAAAAAATCTCAATATTCTTCATCATGAAACACAACGAACACCTTTACTTGAAGCTATTTTTCTTCAGGAATATCAAACAGTAAAAATGCTCTTGAATGAAACTTCATGTGATATTAATTTGGCAACATCAATAGTCGAAGAAGAACGTCAACAAACGCCATTGATATTATCATGTAGATTACAATTATTAACAATTATAAGAGAACTATTAAATCATAAACAATGTGATTTATCAACACGTGATTATCGACATAATCAAGCAATACATCATTATTTATCAACATCAAATCGTTCAAGTCAATATTTAGATCTATTAAATTTATTGATCGAAAAACATAAATTAGCAAATAATAATTTAAATAGTCAAGGAGCATCTGAATGTACACCATTACATTTAGCTGTTTATCATAATTCAGGTGCAATTGATTCAACAATTGATGTTGAACAAATTTTAATTGATAATGGTTGCGATTTATTTATCAAAGATAAATCAGGAAATATACCATTACATAATGTTTTCGTTGATAAAAATGTTGGCGATGATCCTGTCGAACTGTGTGTTTTGATTTTGAAAGCGATGAAATATAAATCACTCGATACAGAAAATAATGAAGGAAATACACCATTACATTTAGCCGTTGTAAGTACTCTACGTGAACAATGACGGAAACATTGATTTCTAATCCGATTTTCGTTTTCTACATAGATTAAATGTTCGAATGTTTGTGTGATGCTTTTACAACAACATTCTGCTAGTTTATTTATTGAAAATAAACTGTCGAATTCAATTATTGGCACTTGTATTGAATGCGGTCATCTCAATTTGTTTATTGCTTTTCTTCAACAATCTATTGATATTGATCTCGGAAAATTATACAGTGTACCTGTGAAAAATTCATCGCCGAAACTGATCACAGACACATCAAAAAAACATCATACGGATATTTGGCAATGGAAATATGTTGATGTAAAAATTGATAAACAATATGCACAATATTCATTAATCTATTTGATCATTAAACGTGATTGGCAAGGTGCATTATCATTAGTATTAAATGAACCTGATCGTTTTCATTTAAGTATAATACGAATTATTGAAGCAGCCATTTTAAATAATAAATTAAATCTTGTTCTTCGTCTTCTATTGCGTACAAAAGACAAAAGTATTTTACGGGAGAAAAATTCTCAGGAACAAAATCTATTTCATTTATTAGCGAATATGAATCAATACGATAAAAATTTACTACAACAAATTCTTTTACACATTCACGAGTGCAATTTAGAGTGGAATCTAGCAGATAAACATGGCTCATATCCGATTCATTATGCGTGTGTAAAACAAAATTTTAGTTTTATTAATTTCTTGCGTGAGAAATATTCTATTGACTTTAATTTAAATCAAACCGATTCATTTGAAAATACATCGATCAGTTTATTATTTTGGAATATAGCATCGGATAAATCATTTAACAACAAGGAAATTAGTTCATTAATAACATCTGGTAAACAATTAGATTGTCTATGCAATTATGACAATGGAATCGCAATGAATCCATTATCATTTGGTTATGTAAATCCATCGATTGAAAAAGCTATTTATCCACCGGAAAAATCCGATAATGCCTCAGCAAATGTACGAACATCACCATTAATTAATGCAGTTATTCATAGTAATTTTCCATTGGTCAAATTTTTACTTCAACTTGGTGCAGATGTTAATTTTCCTGATGAAGAGAAACGAACGCCTCTTATGCATGCTGTTCGTCAGGTATCTATTTTATTGACCTAATCTACATAGTGAAACTTTAAATAAAATTAGCTGAAAAGGTCATAGAAAATAAAATACGTCAATAAAACGTAGTATTTCGACCATCAGAAGTTTAGTTCCAACAAATCAATCAAATATTATATTGAGAGTTACAACCATTGAATTTATTTATAGATTTTCGTTGTGGTATCGAAAAAGACTCCAGTTGATGTCTCATTTGAATACACTGTGTTTCTTCGATTTTTCATTAGATAAACTTTGGATTTAATAGTTTCTCGTCTAGACAGAATATGACATTGTACATTTTACATAGTAAATTCATAATCTCTCACTAATTGTATTTTGTTCTTAAATGTATTGAATTCCAACTGGTTATTTAAAATGCAATTTTTGGCTTTTTCTTTTCATGATTTATAGAACAATATTGAAATCGTTAAATTACTTCTCAACAAAGACTACAATCTTCCCACTGAAAATGATCAAGCATCAACAGCTCCGTTTCGTGCTGGTAGAAAAGGTCTTCGAGCAACATCAAAGCCTCAAGCGTTCTTTCTTGGCATAACAACGACCTCTGCTACTACTACTACTACTACTACAAATGAAATATCTAATAATGATGATACTGAAATCGATAAATTTCAAGTAACATCATCAATCGATTTGAATGCAAGTGATTCTCTTGGTCGTACGTGTATTCATCATTTAGTTCAACCATTTCCTGATGGTTCTTATACAAGTAATATTGAATTACTTCGACTACTTCATACGTCAGGTGCATCATTAACAAAACATGATCTTGCTGGTTTATCACCATTACAGTATGGTGCTATCAATGGTTGTCAACATCTATGTGATGAACTAACAAAATTAGCCAGTGATGAAAGCGATTCTACTCAAGCAACAATTGAACGTTTCTATATAAATGATCCAAACAAAAATCTTTTAGATCGTCAAGATTTCTACTCCGATGCTCAACAATTCATCGATAAATATCTATCAAAACATTCATCACAGATACAAAATAATGCATACGACGTTGATAGTTTATCTGGTATGACTATAACAGGTCAGGTTCTCACTGATACCGATAAAAATGAACCGTTTGATGCACGTCTAACAAAAGTTGATGTTAACTATGGTGTAGATGGTTTATATAATTTCTATCGTATGCAAATTATTAAACATAGAAGTAAAAATGATCTATATTTTCTTTTTACACGTTGGGGACGCATTGGTGACGATGGTCAATATCAATTAACTCCCTTTTCAACGTTAGATGAATGTCGAAAAGAATTCTTAAAAGTATTTCGTGAGAAAACTGGTAATGTTTGGAAAGATACAGATCAATTTGAAATAAAACCTAAAAGATATGCATTAATTAAATTAAATGACCATCAAAAATACAAACATTCGAATGTACCAATCGATTTTAAACGTTTACAATCTGAACAAGCACATCCATCATCAAAACTTCAATCATCTGTATTTAAAAATTTTCTTAAAACTTTAATTAATTGTCAAGCTATTCGAACGAATATTGATAAAACGCAATTAGATATTGAATGGATGCCGGTATCACAACTAAATCGTGTAACATTACAAAAAGCACGTGATTTATTAGTACAAATTAAACGAGCTCTTGATAAAAAACAAGAGTTAAATTTAGATGCTCAAAAATCAAAAACTACTGAACAACAAAATGAATTGAAATCAGTTTTAGAATCAATTTATAAATATACAAATGAATATTATACAATAATACCATTACGTGGTTTTGCTGATGGGAAATTACCGATTATTGATAAGGAAGCTTTAGTTAAAAAACAAGAAAAAATTATTGATGATTTAATTGAACTTGAATTGTCATATAAAATATTCTTAGGAGCGCAAGCTAATTTAAAAAATATTTCACCCTTAGATTATTTCTATAAATCAATGAACTGTCAATTTGAATCTATGAATAAAGATGATATTGATTCACAATTAATTTTACGTTACATATGGGCTAGTGCGTCAGGAACAAAAGTTGAGCAAATATTTAAAATTGCGCGATCACATGAGGATGAACGATTATTTAAGTCGAATCTTGATAATCATTGTTTATTATGGCATGGCACTAGTGTTTGCAATCTAATTAGTATACTTAATAGAGGTAGAACGTTAAGAGATTTTTCTTCTTAAATATATTTTTAAACATCGTTTTTCTTTGTAAAGGACTTCTTGTTGAACCTATGGCTGCAACAACGACAGGAAGTTTGTTTGGAAAGGTAAAATATGAATATTTTATAGAGATTAATTTATGATGTTAAATAGAGAGTTAGAGTAGCTAACTTTTATATTTAAACATAAAACACGAGTAATCTAATATCGGATAAGATCATTCAAATAGAGTTTTGGAATATATTTGTTATTTTTTGAATTATTTAAGGTCAAGTAATATTAGTAGGTTAGCAGCAAAATTCCAATACTGTCTTCTAGTATTACTCTAGAAATTTTATAGGGTAGTAGAAATTAAGAGCATTGATCTCATTTGAACATACAATATGCTGATTGTTAACTAGACGAATTTCAATATTAAATAATTGTGTTTATTTTAGGGCATTTACACAGCAGATACATTTGCTAAAAGTCTTGGCTATTGCTCAGGTATAACACAAACTGATGGTCAACATTGTTTTATGATATTATGTGAAGTTGCTTTGGGTAAAATAAAAGAAGTAGGTTTAAACAAAAATGACGACGATGACAATGCAAAGCAACTTGATTTGAATCGATTCCAAAGCCGTAAAGGTGTTGGTCGAAATATACCAGATCCACGATATACAATTACTCGAAACTATGGTTTGTATTATTTGAAAAAGAAATGTCCTCGATTATTTTGAATTTTGCTTTTGTTAGGAGTGCGCATGCCGCTTGGTCAATTAATAGCTAATCCGGATTTGAAAAAAGGCTATTGTAGTCTTAATTATAATGAATATATTGTCTACGATGAATTACAAATAGCTTTACGTTATCTAGTACAATTTCGTCGTTAATCTTTTTTTCTTCTTTTAAATCTTCCGTGATATTTCATTGTTTAGAAACATTATCATGATTTTGCCTTTTCTTTTTTTCTTCTTTGTTTTTAGGCTTCTCTTTTTGTCTTGTATGAGCTTGTTTTTGTAGCATGTTGTTTTGCTTGAAAATTTTTGCGTTACAACATAGTTTATGTTTACTGGGCTATAATGTGACTTGTGTCAGTTTTGTTTTTCGAAGATGAAAATAAATTTTTTTTCTGAATTTCAAAAGAAAGACTGAGCAAATTCAAACAAGTGTAACACTTCAGTTCTAATGGAAAATATCAGATTAGTAATCAAGTAATTTATGATTCGGAATTGACTAAATTTCAATATTGGTCTTTTCTCAATCGAATTGCTTGATGTCATGAATTACGAAACATATTATTTTATGTTTCAGAAAGCGACATTTTCAGTCCAAAACCATGATCTATTGGAAGCAATGGTATCACATTGCATATTCTGCTGTCGATGAAAATCAGTATTATGCCTCATTTTTACATTTCGAACATAAGTACACATACAATGTTTATTAAAAACTTTAGAATCATCGTTTTGCTTCGAATTAAGATAAATTTAAATCCATCCATATTGGACAATGACCACTAACCAGACCACCCCATGTCCAACCCGCCGGAATCCAGACACTAGTGAGATTATTACGAATGACCCCTGAACTTCCTAAAAAAATGATAAATTAAGACGTTGATTTAAAGGAATTCCGTTTTCTTCAGAAAAATCGACATTTAAATAAATGCATGATACCCAGGCTAGAAGTTTGAGTTCCATTGAGACAGTATTGCTTATTTTGTACGTCACTATGTCAACTATTTTTAAATGAAATTTACTTTTTATTTCCCTTTAAAGAATACGTCACATTTCAGTGTCTGACCAAGAGAGTTTCTAAGTGAAGCATTTTTAATATACAGAAAAACATTTCTGTTAAAAGGTGGTACTAGTTTTAGAATTTTTAATTATCATTTTTCTCTGCGTAGAAAATTAGAAAAAATTAGCCACCGTTAAAAACCTATTTTATGATTTTTTCTCATTCAATATATCCTACGCATTTCATGTTATTAAAATACATTTGACTGAATCTCGATTTTTCAAAAGAGATCTTACCTGTATGAAAAGCTTTTGCTTCTTCTGAGAGCCAAATATTATCTAAGCAACTTGATCCTTGTGGTGTTTGTAAACTAATATCAGTATTTTGTTGGATAAAATATGAATAATTACATTTAGCTAATGCTTCAAATTCAGAAGCTGTTGGAACATTATCAAAGTGTCCAAAAATGATCACATGCTTTTGTTCTTAAACATCAAATACGATGAACAATAAATCAAGTTCAATCGTGTTCTCTTACCAATCGTATTTTTCATAGCTTGTGCTAAAACTGACAATGATCTAGCTTCATCTTTTTTTTCACATCCATTTTCATATAATCCTTTTGTTTTCAAATGAATATTAACAAAAACTAATTCATATTTATTAAATAGACGAAATATGGCAATCATTGGTAATTGATTAAAATAAGCTGTAAATGGTAATGTCGAAGATCTTTTTATTTCAATACCAGCTAATTCATTATATAGAAATCCAAGATATTCAGATCCCTTTGAATGTAAAAAAAACATATATACATAAACGAACGAGAAAAATACTTCTTTCGAAATTTAATTGACATACTTCAGAAGAATCATCACTGACAATAGATTTCCAATTTCCACGAGGACGATTCGGCCAATTTTTAACTAATGGAATAGTCGGACTGTTTAATTCTTGTGCAATAGCATTAAGCGATTGTTTACTTCCAATTTCTTGAATTCCAATTAATGAAAAACTAAACAAATGGAAATATTCATGTACATAAAATATGTTCAAGATTTAATTTTGACGCAACAATCAAGTCAGAGTAATTTTCACTAATAACAATGTCAAAAGAAGAACGTCTTCAGAATTCGATGAAATATCATCGAACAGCAAATTATTCCTAGTGCAAGTATTTCAGCAGCAGAATTACAGGAAAACAGATTTGAACAAGTTCATTCTTTTTTTTGCCTGAAATTCTCTTACAAGAAAACGTCTTACTTATTTTCAAGGATAACTCGACATATAACTTCTCTAACACCCGGATTTTGTACTTTTTCATTTGTTAATTCTTGTAAATTCCATGAAGCGAAACGAAAACTATTTTGTTCGTTGTTGCTATTATGAATAATGCGTGTTGGGCGTGTAGAAAGCGATGTGACAAGTTTAGTTTGAAATTCGGTTGGTAATGTTTCTAATAGAAGTGAAACAATTGAAAGTGCATTTTTTGTATTGACATCATTTCGATTTATTATTGAACGAAGATTGTTCAACGAAGGATTACTGATAGATGTTCGAATTTGTTCATGATCAATCATAAGAAAAGGATGAATAGCTTCTAAAACACCACGATTGATTCCTTTTATTTTAAGTAAATCTTCAATGGAACGAAAAAATCCTTTTCGTTCTCGATGCTGAATTATACGTTTAACAAGAGTTGATGTTAAACCAGCAACTGAACATAATTCATCGTATGATGCGAAATTTAGATCAATAAGTTCGTTTCCATTATGTAATGAAGAATTAGCAGATGAATTAGCAATTAAATCAATAGAAATTTCGTCAAATAAATGTGAAGTTATTCCATCAACGTGTAAGAGTTCATCGATGTCTTTAAAACTATTATGTTTCTCTCGGTAGGCAATTATGTTTTTTGCTAATGATCTATTAATACCAGGTAATAACAATAATTCATCTTCTGACACTTGATTTATATTAATTGGGTTAGTTGCGACTGATCTTCGGTTACCATGTTTTCGTTTTGACCCAGAACTACGATGACACAATGGATGAAAACCATTAAAAGATAATGGTAAACATCTTTTTGGAGTACACATGACGTGGTTTACACGATGTATGTTTCTTTTTCTTCTTTGATTAATCTCAACAAGAAAAAAGAGTGATAGAAAGAACAACATAAACTTGTCTTTAGCCTGTTGTGTTGACGAAAAGCACGTGCGTTTGAGATAAAATCATAGTCATGATTTAGCTTTTAGTAATGAGAAAAATGCATACATCACTCTGCCGAAATCAAGGTTTTAATAAATCATTTGTTTGTTTGTTTTCGACGTAAAAGTAGAAGGTAGCATGAAAAGAAAAATACAAAAATCCGTTCGGTTTCGATGCGGTTATCAAGATGATAGTGATTGAAGTTGGCAGTTTTTTCATGAGAACAATCTACTACCATGAATGTAATGATTATAGGTAGCCAATCACCATTGAATTACTCAAAAACAAAAAGAAGAAGAAGATAAAAACAAAATCTATCCAACTGAATGCTTAATTTATTCATTCCTCGTATCTATTATAAGGTAATTAGAGGTTCGCATAACTATGTGTGTACAAGCATTGTAGGAATAGTGGCATGACATTTTTATTTTCGTACAAATCAACGAATCATATAGAACCAGTGAAAATACAAAGGCACATACATGTATAAATGAATAAAAAGAAAATCTGGGAGTATGACATGGAGAAACTTTATTGATCATTAACACGAAAGAAAACTATTTATCAAAAACAATCATCCATCAAATTACAAAATAATGATGCCGAGACATAGATAAATACTAGACTAGTTACGGTCATACTCACCTATAAAATTCAAGAATCTTGGAACGATTCAAATTAAAATATAAAAACATGGATTATGTACAGAACCATTAATATATCTATATTGTTGTACTCCTCGAAAATGTCCTGTATAAAATTTTTGTTTCACCTGGCAATACTCAAGACAAAAATAACACACATAAATCATTAAAATAGCTATAAGCATCAATAGTACTAATAAAATTCGATTAAAATCGGTATCACAAGCATGAAATGGTATATAGAATTCGTATGATGAACCTATTGATTGATTTTTTTGTGTTATTTGCTGATGTCAGATAAAGCCTTTCTTTCCATCGCTGTCGTATTCTTGATTGATTACAATAATGTATTATATAATAGCAGATTCTGTTCTCGTAGCTACAACTACCAATGAAGTTTTACAGGGTAATAAATAAAATCATCTAAACAGGGGAACAAAAGGTAAAACTTACGTGAGTGAATTGCGCTGACATTATACGGTTGCTCTGCGAACACGAAAAATCTTATAACTCAACTTCTACTCAATCGATTTGGACAATTGTTTGGTTGAAATGTTCCATTCAGTCCATCCTACGCACCATAAAATTATCGAGGTTTTTATTTGCGTGGTAGGGATTTTTCAAGCATAAACGATCATTACGAAAGCTGTTTGACAGGATCTATCGACAGAAATTCCTTTTTATATCCTACAATTCTGACTGGATAAATAGATTCTTTTACGAAAGTTAGCAGCTCAGGTTCTCCTCTTTTTAACTATATAAAGTAATCTTAATCTCAATTTTGATTTCCTGATCAAATCTTGCAAAAATATGAAAACATACACTTTGGCCATTTTTTGTCACAACAGATTACATTGTAACTACTAAAGGCTACTTACAAGCTAACTCAAATTTCTTTTTTTGTGCTTGATAGAGCAAAGCGCGAGAAATACTTTGATTAAAAAATTAATTAAAAAAATGTTCACGATGAAACAAAAAAGTAAAAATAAAACAGATTGGTAGCTATTGTCGCACTAAATGTCACGACAGATTTCTTATTTTGACTTTTTGATTTCCCGCTAACTATAAGAGATTAGTCAATGATGTTTTTACCATTTTTGACTGACTATATGGTTCATCTATGGTAAAAAGTTGAGCTGTTAACTAAGTGTCGTTCGCAAGAAAATAGCATTTTACTGAGAAAATGTCACAACAGATTAATATGATAGATATTCAGAGAAAATATGATATTTTTTCATCTTCTTGTACTTCTACCGCCCCCTCTCGACTGAGAGACATTGCTAGACATTTCATTGTTATCGTGAAACAATGTTAAAAATAACTTAGCTATAAAACGCGTTTCTAAAAAAAAACATGCGTTTTTAATAATAGCAATCGCATTACACTCCCGAAAATGCATGAATAATACATGCGACTCAAATTCTGCACATGTCTCTTGGATTTCCCGATTGAAAATGATTCGTTTCATATATGATAACCATGTAAAAACATTTTACTCATCATTTTTTTTTGTCAAGAAATCTCGGACCTTTCATATATTTTGAGATCTCGATTTTCTCTGAAATGGAAATCCTGACAGTGGGGAAATTAGTTGACTCATGTACAACAAATAAGGCTCTATCGAATGCACGGGTCAAACCTATCCTCTGTTTACTTTTATTTTTTTCGATTTTTTTCGTCAAACCGTATAATGTCAGCGCAATTCACTCACGTGATACAAATATAATGAATAGCACAAGGGGGGGGGGGAAGCGCGACTTCCGTAATTCGAAGTACGATGGGAGTACAGGGAAGTACGAGTGAAGTACAGAAGTTGCGCTTTTNCCCCCCCCCCCCCCCCCCCCCCCCCCCCCCCCCCCCCCCCCCCCCCCCCCCCCCGCGCGACTTCCGTACTTCGAAGTACGATGGGAGTACAGGGAAGTACGAGTGAAGTACAGAAGTTGCGCTTTTCCCCCTTGGAATAGCATCAATAAAAAATCATTTCGCCTAGACATATTTTAAATTTATCAATACAAAAGATTCGTATTTAAAAATATAGATACTTTGAACACATTCAAATGTCATATAAGTGACAAATAAAAAGCCAAGTAAGCCATAACTGAATGAATGATAAGGTTTTTATAGGCCCCTCTTAGTAACTATTATGACATATAATTCATATGAGAACATTAAGAAAAGAAAAAGGGTAAGTTTTCCAAGTGAAATCTTACTGACCTTTAGAGATGCACAACCAAAGTATTATACGCAAATCAAACTTTGAACATAACTCGGAATAGAAAAGCTATTGAATTCAGTTAAAGTCTGATATTCTGTATAGCGCTCTTATTTAGTCTTATAAACAAAATATCTAGATATTCTCGAAGAACGTAACTACATCTGTAGAGTATCATTCAAAGTGTGAATACTGTTATCGTTTTGCTCGGTCAAAACATATTTATAATAAATGATTGTGCGTCATAACAATTTTATTTCTAGTTACTCAGAAGAGTATACTTGTGATAGTTCCACGTAAAAAAAGAAAAGTAACATGGTCATGAGTTCATGAATAGATTGAATCATAGATACCTGTAACTAACCAGTCGACAAGAGAAAGAGCATACAATTGATTTCTAGTACAATTTGTGGGTATATTTATCACCAGGGTTGCTACCTCTTCCGCCTTTTGCGGAAAGTTTCCGCTATTTTCCCGCTGTTCCACTTTTTCGTATAAAACGTGTTGCATATCAAACCTACGTACAGAATAATATTTGATATTATTGAATCAATTCTTATTGTTTACAAATACCGTGAGCCATCATTCTTTTATGTTTTGAAACTTTGATGAAATAAAAAGAAATCCAATAAATATGAAAAAAATGCCTAATATTCTCAGAAGCACCACAAATCTGCAACAATATAAGCTTCCGCTTTTTTCCCGCTTTTTCTGTTTTTCTTTCCGCTATTTTCCGCTTTCTGAACTTCATCAGGTGGCAACCCTGTTTATCACTCATTCGTTTTATATCAAAGGATGAGGCAAAACAAATCATTCGTTCGCTCTTTTCATTCGCTGAATACTTGTTTGCAAATCAGCGTGACTGTCAGCAGGGAGTAGCACTCCGTTTATGATTAATGATTAATGATATATGAATAACAGACTTATTTTACAACTATTTACCGATATTGCCATATATATATATACATGATAGTCGAAAAGAAAGATACGCACGTCGTTGAGTACGCGTTCAATGAGTCTTCGTTTGGTGATAAAAATTCGATCGTACTCAGTTAATATTGCTGTCAATTAAATTGACTAAATATTGTTCAATCTTAAGATGAAATTAGAAAAGAATTTCGAAGTTTTCGATACAAATAAAATGAATTTTATGTTGCTAGATAATCACTTATTGCATGAAGTACTATATTGATAGATAGTTTCATTTAATAACAAAAACGACAGTCTTGCCATTAGTTTTGTTTGTGGAATAATACTATTGTCAACAGCATATTTTTCTATCATATTAGACATTTATCTAGACTTTAAATTAGAAAGAAATGATTGTATATAGAAAATTGAGATATCCGAAATGGACAAGTGTCTGACTTATTTTATATTTTCAAACATAATTCCAACTGTCGTGAAAACCAATTGTTTTCTAGGCTGTAGACTTTCTATGTGACTTTTTCGGAACGTTCCCTATGATGAAATAGCTAATGTAATTTATGGCCTGACTGAACTACGGATTCCAATGGTATAATTCAGCATCTGATTTGCATGAGTGATATTATAATTAGTTCTTATAAAAAGATTGAAAGGCTCGATCAAATGATATGTGGATCTCAATTGACTTTTTCGAGATGATTCTCGTTTAACATCATTATTTACCATACATCGTAACTACTTCTATCAGCAAAGCATTGTTTTATCTTTAGCTGGTAATACAGTAGTTATTTCAATAACATTTAACAGAAACTGTGGCAGACCAGCAGTTTTAAATATTCAATATATCCTTCTTTTATTCGAGATTTGATAGATTAATTTTGTTTAATATTGACTCGTCCAAAAAATGATTTGAAAACTTATTTAATAGTAAAAAATAGGTGGTTTTCATAATCGATCACTACACATGCTTCATTGGTACAAAATAGAATAAAAAAATATTTCCAACAGACAAAAAACAGATTAGCTATTAGGAATTGTTTTTCATCGAAACGAGAAAAAAATCTATTATTGTAGGTAATGATTCAAATCTTTTTTCTAAAAATACATTCATTTTTTTAAACCAAAGGTCATTTACACAGATATTATTCTTTTTGCAAAGGTTGATCTATTTATTTATTTACTAAAGGATAATGAATCAAGGACTCTCTTATTCACAGTGTACTTCATATTCCAAAGAAAAATCGACGATATTCATTCAACATAAAAAATGTTTTCAAAAGGTTTGCTTACAGCGTCAGATGAATATCTACGTCTAAAACATCATCATGGCCATTGGCATAATCATGACCACCATCCTGCAATTGATAACCATGGTGGCGAACGTCATCGAGCAATGGTTGAATTGCAAAACCATTTGGGTAGTCCTGGAACAACAGCACATGATATTGAACATTTAATGGGTCCACCAACGAAAATTCTTCATCAACCTGATGAAGTACTTTTATCGGAACTCAAAAGAAATAACGAAACTTATACATTTCCGCATCATGCTGAAATTTGGATCTATGAATGGCGTAGCAATCATGATTATGTTTATTTCATTATATCAAACGATAAGAAAGTTATTCAATCAGCGTGGTATTATGCATTTGAATAAGAACACAAAGAGATATTTTCGTTTATTTGTTTTTTTTCCCCATTAAACCGACTTTGTCATCATGCGAATAAATGAATAAACAATACAGAGAAACAGAACGATGAAAAGTGTTAAGAAAAATATGTAGAAATTTTGTATATTTCGCCTGGATTTTTCTAATTCTTCAAAATCTTTTTGTTGAAAACTTGCTCGTTGAGACGATGGATTAAACCTAGGAAGCACTGCATTTCTTCTAAAGCAAAAACAAAAACAAAATCCTTATTAATAAAACATGTCATTGTGTGTGTCAACCACATAGATAATTAGAATTAGAATCGCTAATACTTATCCGCTTGCCTACTATTATTATCTATATTTAGAATCTTATTACGTGTATTTGACGAGAGACCTACTTGTGAATTGCACTTGAATCCGTCGATCCATTCGCATGCATCATATCGATATTTCTTTTGTTTTTCAAATGCATAAATAAGAAGATATCATGAAATAATTTTTTAAAGCCAACTTTATTTTTCTATATATTGATTCTAATGCATATGCAGCTATATAGTTTTTATAAATGATAGAAAAAAATTCATTTAACAATAGTTATGCCATTTTCTATTCAATTACTCGTAGAAAACATGAAATAGCGTAGAGATTCAATGACGATTAGAAGAAGAACAAGCAATTACGTTTTTGTTTTTCTTTTGAATACTTTGCATGCATATTTATCAGGCTTAGATTATAATGCAGCAAGACTGAAAATGTCAGAAAACAAAGGATTATAAGAAAGCAAAATTTCAGTGTTTCTCAATGAGTCAATTATGTTCGCATTTAATATTTCCCCAGAGAAATAGAAAAACGGGACAAATTATCAACACGTAAATTTTCATCTACATTACTTCTGTACAGATGATTTATCATTTTCGTTTGATGCTTGCGAATCTTGATGCTGTTTGTTAGTAAATAATGACGTTGAACATCGACCTTTTGATGATGATGGTGGTGGTGGTGGTGGTGGTGATGGAATATCACATGAACTGCTCATTGATTGAAGCATCTCTTTATTTGTTACTGTTATTCGTCGCCCACGACGCATCACTTGAGCAGATCTCATTGTAAAATCTTTCAATAATAAAAAGATAAAACATAGGTTTCAGATGTGAGTTTTTGTAATTTCATTCTGATAGACATATATATTGATTTTATAGTCAGCGGTAATAATTTGTCAAATGGTCCGTACGAAGATGCTTTCATTTCCTGTTTCTATCCATCGCGTGCATGCATACTCTTCGTAGTAGTCAATAAAACAAGAATGATTGGGAAAAATAGATTCTTTCAATGACTCAAGATGCCTAGTTATTCTCTTTTTCTCTTTCTTCATTTTCTCATATATGAAAATAGGAAAAAAAGTAGCCTCATGCGGCTCATTCTCAAAAGAGATACTTTTTTTACTATAGTCTGCTACATTTTCTTAAGCATAACTACTTAATGCTTTCGTATAGCTACTGAATGAATATCATTATATTGTTTCTAAGGCAAAATTCAAACAAGACATTTTGTATTCATAGTGTGAATCTATATAGAGTTCATGAGCATAATCAAAAATATTTATGATACCGACATTATTAATGATATAAAGAAGCACGGGGGGCTGGAAGGGATGTATGAAAGAGAAAGTGAAACTTGGAAGTCTTCATAATTAGTTGATTGAGGTTTATCATAGTGTTTCTCAGACAAATTCAAATAGAAAAAAAATTGTGCTCATAATCTCAATCTGTATTTGATTAATTAGAATATTCAAATATTTATCATATCAGAGGTATTAATGATATAAAAGAGGAAGAGGTACATTATAGGATTTTTTGGAGAAATGTGTAAAAACATATTCATAAGGTTTGTCTCTCGTTTGTAATATGGCTGAGATTGGCTTTAATTGATATAGAAACTTTAAAGAGGTACAGGAACTTTGAATAAATACGTGATCTCTGAATAGTTATAGTAAAGTTGGAAGCAGCTGTACAATAATCAAGTAGCTATGAAATCATTCAGTAGCTATTGTTTTTTAAGTATCTCTTTTGTGAAGCTACGGCCTCATGCATCTCAACTTTTGATCGACAAGTGCACAAAATAGTTTGCGCATATATATATATATGGTAACAATCGTTTCCATATAATAATTAATTTCCTGTATTGCATATTCTAAATTCTAATTAAATTTTAATGTGACAATATTCCTGTAACACTAAAAACACCCATTTTTTTGGTTATCATTTGTTTCTTTTCGACATTGTAGTACAATCGATAATGAGATGATATTTCAATAGTGTGAATTTTAATCAATACGACAATAGTTACCCTTGGAAAGAGTCCATCAATAAAACCATATTTTTAGATTTACACATTTCACTGGAGTATAAAGTACTCGGTCCTGTTTTTTACATAGATTGATACTCTACAATAATCTTACATTTTAGTTGTTGTTTCTGAAAAGTTATGGTGAATGTCCGATAGTTCTTTAATTTGATTCTACAAGGAAATTTCGAACAAAGATTTCTAAATAGAACTAAATTACATTCGGTTACAGTCAATATACTTCTGAGCCGTCGAATATGGAATGTATACACTTGTGCTACAGGTTAACTAGCAGTTAAAAATCTTCCATATAACACAAATCAGATAAAATGTAAGAGATGTGATAATTAAAACTGCATTGAACCATGGAAATGTAGCTAAACAAAAATTTCAGCCATTTTTTTAGAAGCCATTATAAACTGTAGAGTATAGTATTTGAATTTAAAGCTTTTTTATGATTGCTTCTGCTAGAATTTGACATTTAGGCCTCTACGGATTCAGTTTGAACACATTTTAGCATACTGAAAATAACTCACAGTAGAAAGAGCAGACGAACAATTAGTTATCTTTAAACTATTTATGAACAATGATGATGTTACTTTGGAATGCCACGTCAATTTAGGCAGTCTTTTCTATTCGTATCAAACTAGACTAGCAATGAACAGAAGCTATTCGAAGTAAATCAAAGATTATATTTTGTGAGAAAAAGTTTCTATTTCTTCAACTAAAAATATTCCAGTTCAAACATTTTCTACCAAGTTTTTATATCAGTCTAAATCGCATAGATTTATTTACTTATTGCTTATTGTTAGAATTTTCTTGGCATCTTTATGAATATTCTTTGTTTGTACACACGTTTATTGTTTAATAAATAAACTAATGAAAAAAAAAAAACAATCAATTAAAATCAACAGGTTCTCCCATAGCTTGCAATTTTCGGGCCGCATTTACATCATTTTTTAATTCTTCATAATCTCGTTTAAGTTTAGCACGTCTATTTTGAAACCACTAAAATAAAATAAAAACGAAATTCACTATAAAACAAACAAACAAGCAAGCATACAGTAATAACTTGAGCAGGTGAAAGTTGTAAATCATTAGCAATTTGATCACGATCATTGGGTGTTAAATATCTTTGATGTGTAAAACGTTTTTCCAATGAATAGATTTGTTGAGCAGTAAATGCTGTACGATTTTTACGTCGTTTTCTTTTATGTAATTCATGTGTTAATTTTAATGAAATATCCGAATCAATTGAATCTAATCAAAAACAATACTTAAACATATGTTGTATGTATAATGACAAATGAGCTATCCTATCGGTGACGTAGAACGAATAGAAAGAAAGTCTATCAGCAGAAGCTAATCATATTTGTTGATAGAAAAATATTCTTCAATGATCTATGTTCTAAACAGGGGTGATAATCATATATCAAATTGATCGATATCAATTCAACATAGAAGAACAAGAAAAAAAGATGAACACACTGTGATATCCAATTATGAGTACGAATATATATATATACACTCTAAGATATGCCGAAAGAAACAATTAATTTGTGCCATGTAGATCGATTAATGATGAGACTCTTCTTTTTTCTTTCTTTCGAAGAGAGAGAGAAGACGACTCGTTTGTCATCATTATTCGTCCAATGTACGTCTGTTGTTCTAGTCCAAACAGTTATAATTGTTATACACATATTTGAAGTAACTGTTCTCATTTTCTCAACAAGATTGAGTATAGGAAACAAGAAAAGGCATACCAAATGCTTCATTTCAAATTCAATTCATTCGTTTCGCCGTATTACCAAAGATAAAACGAATCGATACAAGGCTCACGCGTATAGATTAAAAAAGGCAAAAAGAAAGAGAGAGATGAACTTCTATTGATTATCGGGTGTACAACATGTCAGACATTTGACCTTTAAAAAGAGTTCGATAATCAATTGGACACAAATTAAAAAATATTAAACGAACCGTAAATCGAATGAATTAGATAACGAAAAGTAAAATATGATGAAAAATCATTTCAATGAAATCTCTGTTTTTTTATATAACATTGATTTCAATTAATGAGATCAAGTTGTTGATGATGAGAAAAGCAATAGTGCACTGTCTAAGAGTAACAACTTCAGATAGTTTAACTACTCTTTCGAATGATGTTTTAATGTTAAGAAAAACGGAATGAATAATAGCCAATAAGAACAAACACAATTCATTCAACAAATCAAAAGATTCTTTCTTTTTTCTTTTTTCTTTTTTCTTTTATATTACAATATTCCCAATTTTCTGAAATAGTAAATAGCAGTGGCGGATCTACCAGTTAGGCTACCCGACGATCGCCACCTCCCTTAAGAAATTTTTTTCGATTTTTCCCACCAGAAATGCAACAGAAAATAGTCGTTCTGCCTCAAATAGACTCGAAAAACTGTTTTTTGGCCAGGAGCGCCATCTCCTAACAGATTTTCTGGATCCGCCACTGGTAAATAGTTCTCGAAAAAGACAAACTTACTCTTATGTGTTTTGTCGAATGTTTTCTTCGTCATTTCAAAAAGAGCATCCAATGGAGAATTTTGTGAATTCTTATCCAAACGAAATGCGTTTCGTAATGTTGGTGTTCCTGTTGGCTTTGTTAGTAATAAAGAACTTGGACGTAAAGCTATTGGATATAATGGATTTTTAAAATACTGTCGAAGATCAATTGGTTTTGTTAAGAATATGTCCTTATTATCATTACTTTCATCGGAAGATGTTGAATCGCCATTTTCCGAAAGAATATCTTTGATTAGAAACGATTTTGCTGCCGATGACATTGGTAATAGTAGTTAAACTAAAGACGATAACATTCACCAACAAACTAATGATCATTTGAGAGGAAGCCAATCAACGTTAAATATCTTTTTTCTCTTTACCGCTTCGTCTCATATAACATACCAAGCTGATAAATGGAAGTTTACACGAATAGAAAGAATAAGAACGGAAAGAATTGGACCAAAAGAAAATGGTAATTTGTTTTCTATGAAGAGAGAGCAAAAAAGTGTACATTTATTCTCTCTCTCTCTCTCTCCAATACGTCTTATATATTTAGCAAGATGTCCATGGAATTTAGATCACAACTTGAGCACTAAATTGTTTTTGTTATTTTCCAATAGTAAAAAATATTGACAAATCAATATTAGAGTATATCTTCTAAGTAAACCAATCAAATGCTTACGAGCAACAAGATTTATTTAGCCAAGAAGTTTCTTCGTTGGTTCTAGGTGTAACACAATATAATACTAGATTTGATCCTGCACATAATCGTATAATATGTGATTGTCATCAGTAGTCAGTAAGAACAAATTAATTTAGTGTTCATAAAGATAAATAAAAAAGTTATGTGTCCATCACAGTGATGAATTCCTGGAAAAAAAATTAAATTCATACGAACAAGACCAGTTTCTTAATTTCAACGTTGATTACTCGTATTCGAGTGAAACTCGGATACCATCTAACTATTGAAGAAATCGATGTCACATTGTTGACTTACTCAACATATCAACATTAAAGACGAAGTCATGATTGATTTAACTACGTAGCTGGATCTGTTAGAAATTTATTTGAAGTGATTTGTGTAAAATAAAATTGAATAACAGCAGCAAACCAATAGTGCACATGTTTAACAGTATCTATTGCTGTATCGAACTCATTAAATGATGTCTGTTGTTTTTGAAGTGAACTAAATTTAACGAAGATCAACCTCGCACTAAAACAATTCTTTATTATTCTCATTGTGTTATTATTGTATTCAAAGGCTTTGCCTATTTTATTATTAAAAAACATTGAGTAGATACAGTAAACAATGATTATCGTAAACAAAAAGCAAAGAGTTCCTATTATTCTAAGTATCATCGAATGGTGGTAGACCAAATTCAGTAGGATCAAATTTAAGAAGACTATCTAATATTATTGTAGCTTGCTTAATAATGTCTGGATCATATGCATTCATAGGTAGACTTGGTACAAATACAACTTTCATTCCAGCAGCAAGAGCAGCTCGAATACCATTCTCAGCATCTTCAAATACTAAACATTGACTCATGGAAGCAGGTGGTTGAGAGAATTGTTTAGCACAAGCTAGAAATATATCTGGTGCTGGTTTACAGAAATGTACTTCAGTTGGCTCTGTACAAATTATTGGATTAAATATTTTAAATAATTCACGATTAGTGCTAGTTTTAAGATTATATAATTCACGTGTAGACCCCGTAGCAATGCCTAAAAGATAGTTATAGTATTGATTGAGATTTTTTCTTGGAAATTTACCTATCGGAATATTGTGAGCAGCTAAATGTCGAGTGAGACGCTCAGCACCTGGTAAAAGTTGAGATGCTGAAAATGCTTCTAGATAAAGTGCTTTTGATTTTATTAAAAATTCTTGTTCATTTATTGGTAAATCCAATTCACCTATAAAAATTTTAACGATCATTTATTTTAATTTTAGTGAAATAGATAAATTACGAATTAATATTCGTCCTGCTTCTATTGATGATCTTCCCATCATTTTTAGTTTTATTTCTATGGTAAAGTTTTTGTTGTATTCCGCACATAATTTCTGTATGCAGGTAGTATAGATTGATTCAGTGTCTAATAATAAGCCATCTAAATCGAAGATACAATGCGTAATACTCATTGTTCTTAGTTAGATATGATGAAAATATAATCTAGAAATTAGATTTTATCGCATATATTTTTAAGTAAGTGGAAAAAAAATTGTCACCATAAACCCCGATAATAATGTGTATTATGAAAGAAAAAAAATCAAGAAAAGAAAGTTATTGCTTGAAAGACTTTTAGATTGATTCATAACCAGGCATTGGAAACTTTGAAGCAAATTCTTCAATTTCGTGCTTTAATTCAGCAAGTTTTTTGGCATATTGTTCATTTTGCATATTGGCTTTAAAGTCTTTTACCGTTTGATTTGAATTACTACTGTTGATATCAAGTGCAATTTGAACAGCGCGATCAATAAATAAGCCAACTTGGACAATATCACTTTCTTGGAAGCCACGTGTTGTCAATGCCGGTGTACCAAAACGTATGCCTGATGGTTTTAATGCTGATTTATCACCTGGGCATGTATTTTTATTAACAGCTATTGAGACAACCTCTAATACACGTTCAACTTTTGCACCATCAAGACCTATTGGTCGTAAATCAAGCAATGCTAAATGTGTATCAGTACCACCAGAAACAAATGTATATCCTTTTTCTATAAGTGTCTGAACAAGTTGTTTTGCATTTTTAACAACTTGTTGAGCATAGAGTTTGAATTCTTCTGATGCAACTTGTTTTAATGCAACACCAATAGCACCAATTGCATTATTATGCGGACCACCTAAATTAAAACAAAAAACAAAGATGTTAGATTTATTCTTTATTCTATAACGATCGATGTAAAACATGAGGGTGCTCCTAATTTACATAGGATGATCAACAAAACTTTCACAAATATCTTTTACCTTGTAATCCGGGAAAGATAGCTTCATTAATTTTTTTTTCATAATCATACATTTGTACTGAATTATCACTTTTATTAATAACTTCTGGTCGTTTCGGTCCTTTACGATAGAAAATCATTGCAGCTCGTGGTCCACGTAAACTTTTATGTGTTGTTGTTGTAACAATATCAGCATATAGAAATGGATCAGCAACACATTTGGCTGCGACAAGACCGCTAACATGTGCCATGTCAGCAAGTAAAATAGCTCCGACATCATCACATACTTGTCGGAATTTATCATATTCAAGATTTCGTGAATAACATGATATACCAGCAATAATTATTTTTGGACGGAATAATTTTGCTGTATGTGCTAGCTCTTCATAATCGATTAAACCTGTTTTTGGATTTACTTTATAAGGCATATTTTCAAAAAAGACACTTGTCATGGAAATTTTTTTTGATGGTGTTGCATAACCGTGACTTAAATGGCCACCGTCAGGTAAATCTAAGCCCATTATACGACTATGTGGTTCAATAAGTGCAGCATAAACAGCAAAATTGGCTGGACAACCCGATAATGGTTGAACATTAACACCCCATTGATTTTCATCAAGATCAAATGCTTTTAATGCACGTTTTTGTGTTAAAGTTTCAATTTGATCAATTATTTCATTGCCACCATAATATCGAACACCTGGATATCCCTTTAAATAGGTTTCGTGTGTTAAATGGAATAAAAAAGAGAAAAAAAAATTTTTAAAACTCACTTCACTATATTTATTTGTTAAACACGATCCAAGTGTTTCTAAAACACCACGTGATGTAAAATTTTCTGATGCGATCATTTCCAAGCCACGGATCTGCATTTATTTTTAATTAAAATAAATAATCTTCTTCTCTTTAAATATTTTCTTTTTACCTGTCGTTGTTTCTCTTTTCGAATCAATTCGTACATTTCAGGATCACATTGTACTAACGGCTCAGTTAGAAAACTAGAAAATTTATTGTTTTCACTCATGATGATAATGCTATTTTATCTAGAAAATAAAAAATAGAACAAAAACATGCATAATTACGATACTAAACTGGTGAGGTGATTTTTTTAAAATATTTTATATAATTAGAATAAAAAAAAATTATTTAGAAGCCTGCTAGTAATAGCACTGACTCATTAATGGACCTATCCTCAAGTAAAAAAGAAGTACGATTATGTTCTGAAAATCTCCCATCGTTTTTAACATGTACTTTTATAACATTGATAAAGTGTCCGCATTTCTTGAGATAATAGACACATTTTATTGATGAGTACATATTAAAATCAATCTCAAATATGGAAGTAGCATACCTAAACGTTTTATCGTTCTTTCGTTTGTGTATGTGATAACAATAGTAAAATATGATGCCTCGCACTCTTTTATTTTAAAAGCACCCAATCTTATAAAAAAAACTATGAGAGAATCACTGCTATATCAATGAAAAATGTGCAAGACAAAACATCGGATTTTAATCTCTGTATAACCAAAAAAGATGGTGCTAACTTCGATGAATGTAGACATAGAAAAGTTTTTATGAAAAATGAAAATCAGCTGGTTGTAAAATCGTAAGAGGCTCTAAGAATAGTTATTTCTCTTTTCAATACTATTACTAAAATGCGAGAACGATAAAAATAACTGTTTCTTTTTCTTTACAAGGGGATCAAACGTCGACTACTTAACCTTGTGAGCGATTATCCTTGAACTCATCATACTCGAATATGTTAGAGAATAAGTAAACAGGTGAAAAAATTGCATTTCAAACCTTTTCACTTTCGTTAGTAACATTTTTGATTATACCACAGATTTGCTTAAGAGCTGTAATCTAGTGTTTTTCAATTTCTTTTATTAACAATTGGAATCTTGTTTTTACTTTTGTTCATAAACGTATACAAAGTCAGAGACACGATTGTCTTGTTTAAAAATATCCTGCAAAAAATCAAATCGAACGTTGTTTTTCTAATTCTAGAAATATGGGATAAATTATGAAACATCATAGAGTATCAATGTAACCAGAAATGATAACTTACGCGACTAGATAAAGGTTAAAGCTGTGATGATTCTTTTTATTTTGTACTACGACTGTCCATTGAAATCCATATTATATTCATTAATCTTTTGTATTGGTTTGATTTATTACCAATAAAACCTTTTTGAAAATCAAACGACAATCGTTATCGTTAATATCTGAGTGAAAATTATTTATAATCACTATGAAAATTTCGAATGAACAGGAATTCATAGTACAACACAAAAAACCATTACTGCCATCAGCTAGTAAATTTTGGTGATCATCACTAAACTCCGTAACTAAAAATTCAAAGATTTTGTTATGGTGAAATATTCGTTTTATATATTTCTTCATTTCACATGTCAAATTGGCTTGAACACAATAATGATCAGGTGTAAAAGATGTTAAATTGTATAGCAAAAACAAAGTCTGAAACTATGCAAACAACAGTCTTTTGTATATTTTGGTTTTTATAGAGGATCTTTTATTATCGCGGAGCTTGATTCCGACACGAACAGGATCACGCTGTTGATGTTAACCATTGATTGTTGTGTTCAAAAGTGCTGACTTTATTTTGTATGTCTTCATATACAGCTATCAATAGAAACTTTCCCCATGAGATTTGAATACCAATACTTCACGATATCAATAGTTTTCAATACTATAAGAAAAATTCGATTTGTTAAGAATGAACAAAGATTCTTCAAGCAATTTACCATTACCATGTTCCATAACAGGGCCCGGTCTGTTTGAACAATTATCTTACGCAAATAAATAAAGTGAACCAATGAAAAATCTACTTTCTGATACATAACTCGAGCATTATTCAATGGTTTTATAAATTGATTTGTAACAATTAATAGATCATCCGCATAACGCTGTTCGATTTCGATTAATTTTCATGTCGCTGATATTCGTAATGGATTACTTGGTGAAGTTTGTAATTTATTTTTCAATTACATAAGTCGATGATATTGGCGTATCAGTGGCTATTGTTTTTATTGTTGAATCATTTATAGATAGGTGTCGATTGAAGAATAGTTGAAGCTGAAAACAGAATGTATTAAATATAAAGATCTTTCTTGTGTTTTTCTACCGAAAAATGCTTTTAAGAAAATATAACGAATCATACTTATTACCATCCTTTAATGTTTCATCAGTTTTCGATAGGATATTGTGGCAAGCTGTTCTTTGTTATGAATTAAATGTTTCAAATAGACGAATATTCCAGCGGTAATTACGTTTATCTAAAGATAAATTTTCGTTATTAGATTTTTCCCAGAACTTTTAAAGTAGATCGGTTACCAATGGAAAAAGCGCTTATGAATAACTCTGGAAGTCTACCCTTTTTGATTTTGATTTTGATTTAGATCTTTCCATATATATGACAGAGTCCCTCCAATAAAAGAAAATAGTTTGCAACTTACTATTCCTCAATTAAATAAATCATATTTTCATCGTCGATTTTTTCTTGATAAGTAGTTTGTATTATCGAATTATCAGGATTGTGTCGTTCAGCCATATACCGAGGTTTCTCAATATATTTTCGTATTGCTTTAAGTAAACCTCCACCTTCTTTGAATGCTGAGCGAGACTAACCTGGTCATCGAATAAATGAACGTACGGCTAAATCAGCATTTGCTTTAACAGTCTCACCCAAACCGCTGAACAATCATTGCCTTTCAATATCCGAAATACCATTTCACATACCATTAACTCAAATATGAAATTTAAGGAGATCGATAAATATAATGAAACAAAGTCATAATCTTATTGAATACATGTAAAAACTAACCAAGTATACCATTCTCCATCCATTGAATCTCAGCTAATATTATGATAATATTGAGAAAGTTCTTCATTTTGTTGTTGTACCGCAACATGATAAATAAGACGCTATTTTTTCTAAATGTGATTTACATAAACTCAATACTAGCTTATTTTTATGTATAACTCTTAAAGTATTTACTACATCTAATGGTATGAACCCTGAAATGATAGACGCGCTAAATTTGACAGCAAAAACCAGCATTAAACTTTTTCAAAGATTTCATTTTTCTCGTACAAACAAACATGGAACTATTTTCTAATACATAACTTCAATATTCAAATATAACCCCTTTAGTATGATGTTATAGACAGCAAAATTAGGATAGAAATTTACAACATGTTGTTACTAATTCAACTTTATCATTCAAATATATTTACACTCAAATTAATTGCATATATTTCTTTTATGAAAGTTTGGAGATTTTGTTCTCAATATTTCACACTATAGATTGTATCATTTATGAGGATGTGGGCGCGAGAACAGGCTTAAAGTAAAGGCAATACCCACACCCTGATACAACAAAATGCCTGCAACATTTGTATCTTCTTTCTAATTAAAAATATAATTAAAAAAATCACTGATTTATGATGCAAAGTTTTTCTGCAAAAGCTAAGCTTCATAAAGCTCTGTGTATAAGTGATTTGTTGAGATCCAAAATGTACTATATCTACGAGAAAGAGCTGAGCGAGTTTACAGACGAGCGTTACTTGTAGATTGATATATTTAAGTAATAAACGATAAAATGTATCACAACTGTTCGTCATCTCTCTTGAAAAATTTAGAATTTTATTTGAACTCTTTCAGTTTTATTCTTCAAGTCAATGCTTTATTTTGAAATTCTTCAATGTGATCTTTCAAGAATCTGATTGTGCGAATTGATCTAAGATCTCAGGAACTACGATTTTTTGCCAGATTCTTGTAAGATTTCGCCCGTATTCCAAGATCTTGTATGTATCTCATAAGATCTTGTGTCAGATTTTTCGACCTGGGTAGATTTGGTTTGAAAAACTTGAGGTTGCGTGGTTTGATATTTCAGTAATCAATAATATTAACTTCACTTCGGTAGGAAAAAAATTATCTTTGAAGAAAATATACAGTAAAAAAAACTAGCTTACACACCGGTAAAGAAAAAAACGAAACAAAGTGAAATACCTAACTTAATGGCAAAGCAAGACACGGAAAACAATGAGCAACAAAAAAGAACACTTTGAAGAAGAGAGAAAAACTAGAGAAGCATACTTCTAAACCTTTGAAGATCTGCTAAAACATAAAAAACAGCCCAGGTCAAAAGATCTGACAACAGATCGTACAAGGCCTTGTAAGATCTTGCACATACAAGCTTTTCTATCTGATCTTATATGATAAAATCAGGCCGGGCCTTGTTAGTTCATTTTTCGAAAGATTTCATCAGATTCTGAATCAAAGATTGTAGCGTAAATCTTACAAGCTTCTCATAATAAGAAACACACCTGATCTTTATCCATGGCTCTTGCCAAATCTTATCAGAACAAATAAGATTAATAGAAAAGAGAAACTGATGGTAGTGCGCATTATAAGTCTTGTTTGATCTTGTCTGTTTGCATATGATCTATCGTGTTTTTTTTCTTTTTCGAGAAACGTTAATCTCATTTTTTTTCATAATCAAGCCATCTTGATGCTAAACAAAGTTTTGCTGTATTGATTAGTATATGTTAGCATTGAATTCTGAGAGTGTAGCTGAACCTCTCAAATCATTAATTTCGATATAAAGCTACTCCACAAATAGTTTGATGAAGTCTAATTCTACATCCAAAATGCATGATATACTTTCAATTAGCAACATAGGCTACAAAATATGAAAATTAAGCATAAACAAGTTCCATAACAAAAATATTCAGCTATTAATTAGATTTATCATCAAGATCACTTAGGTCGAGCAGTTTCAGATATTTCAATTACATAAAAATATGTCATTGGAAATTATTTGAATAAAAATTGTGCTGATTATTTATTCGAACCTTAAATATGAGAGACACTAATGGTAGAAACAATTAGAGTTTACAACACAAGTGAAGCTCATTTCTTAAATCAACGTTACAAACATTAGCAATCTAAATACCTTTTTTTAATTAAAAACAAAAAATTCATTTACGTTGACTACGGTATTAAACTCTATTGTTCCGTACTTTCATTCGAAAACATTCGACAAACGACATGCATTATTTCTCTGTTCCCATCTTACGCAAAACATTAATTCGTTTTATTCTTTCGGGACCAGACCACCACATCTATTTTCTTTTTCTCATAATTCACAAGGATGTGGTTGTAGTGCCGTATAGTGTTGAGTACTACATTTTTCTTCTACTATGTACCCACACCTAATAATCTTATTGTTTTAATTAATATAGTACTAGAATCAGAAGACGTCTGATGAATCCCCCAAGCAAGGACGAAACATGTCGTATTTCGGCTTCAAATCTATTTTATTCGAGTGTTATAAACACTCGCATCCTTTAATTTTATCCAATTGCGTCTGAGAGATCGAACCTAGATGAAGTCGACGAAGATTGGTCAATTGTCTGAAATGGAAGTTTTTATCGAAGAGATGCAAAACATGGCCGCTGTTTATTTTTTGGATTACGCTTTATTTGTAACATTTGGTTGTGCTTACGTGGATAAACGGAGACGGGTAAACAACAGGACTGATAGAATGTGTCACGTACACACAAGTAAGGCCTATACACACAAGGAAATGTATCGCCAATGATGAGTTACTCTTGGCACAGACAAGTTGGAGAAGAAAAATATAAAAAGAAAACTGCACTGAAAATTGTGAAATATCAGAGCTAGCTTAGCACAAAAAGAAATACATCTTCCTCCACCATGGCCATGCCCTCCGTTCCGCTCTTTCTTCAGCAATGCTCTCGACAGTATCGATAAAACGTCTGCCTGTGACGAGATCCACTGTTGTCGGCGTCATAAAAGGTGTTTTCTTCCATATCTTCCGAACAAGGTAAAATAGAAGGATAATGGGAGCAGCAAGGTATGCTTGGAAGAACAAATCTGCGTTGGGACGATCTCCCTGGGGGAATATGGCGATATAAAATTGAGCAATAAGGCATAATATGTTGAGAAGAAGACCAAACACGCTTCCCCAAATGCCAAACGGTGCCTTGAAGACCAATTCATCCAATGTATGACCTTGCACTTTCCACGCGCGTCGAAACATAATGTGACAAGCACATATAGAACCCCAGGTGAAGAAAGCCGACAAGCCAGAAATAGCCAGGAGCCAGTTGAACACTTGAATGCCTACTTCGGCACAATTCACGTAAGCAACCAAGCCTACGAGCATGGATAGAGCGACAGCTGTCAGAGGGCGACCTTTTCGATCGACATAAGCGAAAATCTTCGGTGCTTGACCAACATCAGCAAGACCACAGAGTGTTCGAGATGCTCCATAGACTGACGAATTGGCCACGGATAGAACAGCACATAAAATGACTGCATTGAAGATGGAAGGCAACACTTTGATGCCTGCATTCTCCATCGCAATAACAAAAGGGGAAGCAGAAGCGTCGTACGATGATGATTTTTGAAGCAGACGTGGAGACGTGTACGGAACGAGACAGCCGACCAGGGTTAAAGAAACAATGTAGAAAAAAGTTATTCTCCAGAAGACTTGTTTGGTTGCTCGTGGTATAGTCTTTTGTGGATTTTCTGTTTCGGCCGCTGCCAAGCCTACCAATTCTGTGCCGTTAAATGCAAAAGCAGCAGTGACAAACACCGAACATACACCTTTAAATCCGTCCGCGAAAGCTCCGGGGTCGTGCCAGTACTTTCCGCCCAAAAATTCGTGGGTCGGTCCGCCTCCTACGGTCAGGACAATACCGAGAATAATAAATCCGATAAGAGCTAAGATTTTTATGATGGACATGTATAACTCGACTTCACCATAGCCACGGACTCCAAACAAGTTGATAATGAGCAAGATGACTAGAAATATAGTGATCCAGATACCGAGATTGAATGTATCACCCCAATAGTCGATGACGATACCAGCAGCAGTCAATTCCAGCGGCATAACAGTCAACCAACTGAGTGTATAGTTCCAGCCCATGGCAAAACCCCACGCGGGATCGAGAAAGCGAGACCCATAGATGGTAAAGGAACCAGAGATGGGAAAGATTACGGCCAACTCACCAAGAGCCTTACAAACGTTGAAGAGCATGAAACCGATGATGGCGAAATCCAACACGAGAGCAGCAGGACCGCCTGAAGCTAAAGCCGAGCCCGATCCAACAAATAGACCAGTGCCAATCGACCCACCAATAGCGATCATTTGTAAGTGACGATTCTTCAATGTACGGTGCAAACCAGCTTTCGTATCGCTTTCTTCAGCCCCCATTGCATTCATTTTTATGGTAGAGGGATTCTGTAGTGATGCAGTGCGTTTGAATGAATCAATTAGACGATGAAAGAGAGAACGAGTTCGTATAGGGGTAACTGAATCGTCGATAATGCCATCCATGGCCTCCATGAGACGTGACGTCTCCGATGTCATCTAGGAGAGATTAATATTTTGAGCTTCTCTCGTCGGTGTTTCCTTGCAACTGATTCTCTCAACCAATTGCATTGTAGCAAGAGTGATAGATATGAGGCCACAATGCCTTGAGGAAAGGTATCCGTCTCGAAAACATACACATCCGATCAGATTACATTGAAACTTGGCTGGTGCACAAGTCAGGTAAGCTGAGTGATATTTGTGGTAAAAACATCAGCTCACTCAAGTCCTTTTTGATACCTGATCGAAAAATTTGGAAGAGATATCCGTGCTGAACTTTTGGGACATGCATGCATTGATAGTATCCACTAATCAATGGGCTACTTTGGACACATTATTTCATGCAAAGCTTAATCTCAAATAGTGTAAAGTGCATTAAATGTAATACTATTACAGAAAAAAAAGTCAATCAAAATTTATACATGATTGGATAGAGCTCGTCAAGTTATCAAGGAAAAATACTGTTTTTCAGACTTTTAGAAGCCATTGCTGGCGAAAAAATTTCAAAAATATGATTATTTACAAACAAAGAGCACATGAGTGAAATTTTGCGTGCTAGGAAATATTTTCGCGTTCTTTTTTAAAATTTGAAGATTTTTTTCTAATTTTTCATGTAAAACTGAGTGTAGACAACTAAATATTTCGTTTCCTAGCTTAACAGGCCATCCGCGTCCGGGTATTAGAAAACTACTATCTGGCCCATTCTGAACAAATCGTATTGAAAACATCGCAAAGAAACAAGCAAATCAGTTTATTCAAATCCATTTTGAACCACTTTAAGTCAAATTCAGCTGCGATAATGATTGTCTAGGAACAGCAAAACTCCATGAGATCATCAAAGTAGACAGCCGGAGAAAACATTCTTACTTTTGATGAAGATATCTGAAACGCAATATCTCGCCGAATTATGCTCAAATCCAAAATATTAGAGCTTTCCAGCTGGAAAACGTCTCAAACGATAGAGGTCTGCTTAGGCAAAAAAATCAAATTATTTGGTCGATTCGCACAGTCGGTGAAAAAACGCAAAATGTTCAAACACGAAAAACGTACTGGCTCAAAATAGTGATATTTGACATGTGCCGTTTTTTCACGGATTGTGCAAATCGGCCAAATAGTTTGCTTTTGTTGTCTAGGCAGGCCTCTATCGTTTGAGACGTTTTCCAGCTGGAAAGCTCTAATATTTTGGATTTGAGCATAATTCGGCGAGATATTGCGTTTCAGATATCTTCATCGAAAGTAAGAATGTTTTCTCCGGCTGTCTACTTTGGTGGTCTCATGGAGTTTCTCATAAGTCAGCTAAATTCAGATATCGACCTGAGAAAGTTGATTTGCTTGTTTCTTCGCGACGTTTTCAATACGATTGACACAGAGTAGAATTTTCCAAGTGCAGAATTTCAGGCTCTATCTATTGGTAAGATTTACGACAAAAACAGCACTCAAAAAGGGTCAGAGAGTATTTTAATAATACTCATGCCATCCATATTGTCAAAATACGAGTATAACAATAACAGAACGCTTCATTTCTTTGAAAATATTGCTTCGTTGCTGGAAAAATTGAATTTTCCGTCATCAGCCACAAAATGCATGCGGTATTCGGTATCAACATCAGAACCTGAGTTCAGTAACATAGTTCATAATGGGAAACAATGTTCGTCAAAATTTCACTTGGAGTGAACCACCAACAAAATAGCTAAAAAAAAGGACTGTAGTGAAGTACAGATGAAGTTTTAAAGACAATTATTTTGATTAAGAACTATGTTATTCAACTTAATATTTGATGTTAATTCCGAATATCACATGCATTTTGCTGGCAAATAAAAGTCTGATTGTTAAAGTGAGAAATAGGAGTCGATTTTGAAGCATTTTGCGACGGAAGCGAATGTAGTTGTATAGATTGTTATATGGTTGGTTTTCAACAATTGAAATAGGAAGAAATAATCGAAATACAATTATGGCACAAAATAGCCCACTTTTAGGAGTTCCAAAGCAGGTTCATTGAGGCAATCAGCTCTGGGCAATCAGGAACATGGTTGAATCAAAATCTGAAATTTAGCATATTTTAGAATCCTTAGATTCTTTACAGAGCGTCTTTTAAGAGTAGTATCCCTCATGAAACGAGTAGTTGCACTGACGCCCTTAAGTGCCTGTTACATATCTCTGTTTGAATAGCAAGTTAGAAAGATAACTGATTTCTTGTGACAAATGACATGCATACATTTGCGACTCAGATAGTGATTATGATGAGTAAACACAAAATAAAAAAGGCTTCATTCTCTCCTAGGCAAATATATGCACGTTGTATATCATAAATGTGCTGTCATCTGTTAAGCTTACTATTCAACCACAGATAACAGGTTGTTCGGAACGTTCGTACAACTGAGTCTGTACAGGATGTGCAAAACATTTAGTTTACACTATCATGTAGAACGTGCAAGTTAGCCACGATTCACTCCTTTCTGACTTGATTGCATAATTTCCTTTGTACGAAACAAACTTTTTTTCACAACCGTGTCTGTCCATGTATCAGATATCATACTTTGAATCCACTCATCAAGGAGATGCGCAGTTTTATAGATCTCATCCGTGACTACAAGATGCACTATTTGAGTTTGAATTAGGAATGAGTTAAGATACCAAAAGTGACTCATTGGCTGGGAGCCATCAGAAGTTAATGAATACCTCAAAACTCCAGTGTGCATATCCTTTCGAAAGCTCGCTCGATCACTTTCAAAATTCTATCACAGACGCAGTTCTGCTGATTGACCTTCATACTGCAAGCCTCATAATCACAAATAGCTGTAGTGTGGTATTATATGCTATCTGAAGACCGTCTGAAAATTCGAAAATTTTAAAGAAATAACTTTTTTATTCTGGCTGTCACAAATTGTAGCTCACATAAAATTATGCCTGCACTAAAAGTTTCAGCGGCGAACACCTTATTCGCTCCGAGACACAAAGGCACTAAATCACTCTTAGCATCATGATATCTGAAACATAGACACAGGTGGTTCCGAAAACTAATTTTTTCGTACAAAGGAAACTATGTAATCAAAGAAAAAAGGAGTGAATCATGGTAAAATTGCACGATTTTTCCGGACAACCTTATATGTAGCAGGCGCTTGAGCACTCTTTGGAAGAGGTCGGTAGTGTAGCTATTTGTTTCCCAGAGAAACATATTGGTGTCGAAATCTAGATGATTTTTGATTACCATTGTGAAAATCCGATTTTTTTTGTAAATCATCGCTCTTTTCACCTATAATCGGATTGAAATCGATTATAATCAACTGGTTAGTGAATAATTGAATTTTCATCAGCAATCGATTTTAAGTTGTCCAATTGATTGAAATTCCAATCAACGGAAATTGCATTCAAAGATTATCAATCGTTTGTCAGGGTGTTGTTAAACATGAGTAACGTTTTTACAAAACCAACCAACTTTTTTAAGAAATTCGAGAGGTATGTAGCACTAATAATAGCTACATTTCATGCTTTCCGGACAAAGTTCATACATATTTCTTACATTGAAAGCCAACAACTGATATTGTATCCCACGAAAAAATAAATCGTATGACACAGCGTTTTAACGCAACCTTTTAGAAGAAAACGCTGGTTTATCGTTTTAGCGCATCGTTTTTTCTCTCTAACGCATTCAAACGCATGGTTTTGTCTATGTAACACGTTGAAATGCATTATTGTTTCTTTATTTACAATGGGTTTTTTCAACTTAAAATACGACTTTAAAACATCGTTGAAAAGCATTTTATTTTGTACGCATTTATATTCTTTAATTTGGTCTGCTTCTCAGTGAGTTTTTTTTATCAACGAGTTTTTTTTCTTAAAAAAGCACTCTTCTTGTAGACACTCGAGAATACATATTTTAATCTATATTTTTTAACTATACAATGTTTACATAAAAGACTAGTGCTCTTTGTTTCCCTCCTGATACCTGAAATATTTAAACTTAATTGCTGTTTAGAATTTTTCTTCAGTATTTCATCAAATGAAAATATAACTAAATGAGTCACTAATTTCCTACTATATCGAAAATTAGAATATTGAAACAGCTGAAAGCAAAAATCATTGAAAAAGTTACTATTAATATTGTGAAAATACTAGAATTGATCCATTCATATTTGAAAAAAACTATTAGGCCCCAAAAAAATGACTTCAAAAATGCTTTTTTTAAATAATTAATTTTTTTTGTATAGAACTATTTAAATTTATTTTAAAAGTCACTTCTCGAAATTTAAATTTACTTTGAGTTTAAAATGAATAAATTAAAAATGTATCCTTCAATTCAATACATATAGACATTGCATTTCTATTCCAGTAAGTTAAACTCAATAGTATCAGGTAAATGAAATCAAAAGTTCCTAGTTCGAATCTGCTCTGGAAAAATGCGCACATGTAAACAAAAAAAGAACGCGTTCAAACGCAGATTTCAGTGAATTTTGTTTTCGTGGGTAGAGCTATTTCACTAGTCGAAAGCTCCGTGTATTACTGACCCATCGCCGACCCCTCGACCCATCAGAAAAAGGGAATCCAAGCAGTACGTTTTAATTTTCGATGGGAACTGCAACTTCAAATCGAGTGGTCGAAATACCCATCGGATGACCGCTTGAGTTACACTGTAAACTAGAAAATAAGTTGTAGAGTTTAATCAAGAATATTCTAGGAATGCCTATATGAATTCGCCGATGAATTTCTAAATTCTTGAAAATAGGATATTCAAAACATGAACTTCGATTTTCTAATTGGAAAATCGAGAGTGAATTCATATAGGCATTCCTAGAATTTCGGATCCGCTATAGCAATTGGAGTATATTCTAAAAACTAGAAAATCGAATTTGACTTTCTCGTCATGAGGCATTTATACTTGATGATGCAAATAAAATCAAATACAGCATAAAGAAATAAAATAAAATACCATATGAAAAAATAAAATAACAGGCATTGCAAACTAAAACAAAATAAAAAAATCAAACAAAAAAAGATAACAGAATAGAAGCTAAAATAAAATAAAATAAAATGAGAACTAAAATAGGACAATAATTAACATAAAATAAGAACTAAAAAAAGGTAAAAGGAAATAAAAACAAAATAAAATGAAAAAAAGGATTTAACAGCTCCTAATAGAGAGTTGAAGAAAATAATGAATGTTTAATATTATTCCTATACTAACTTATATACTAAGACAGAACAATGTCTAAGTTGACGGTCTTTGTTTCGACAATCTGAGAAGAAATAGAATTAATTTTTTCGTTTTTAAAAATTTTCAATCGATTTTCTATGAAATCAGAACTGATTTCCCACTTTGTAGAAAATGATTTCTTTTGAAATTCAAATTTAATTTCTATAAATGGGAAAATCAAGCACTTTCAATTTGTTCAAAATTCAATGAATAAACCATAACGCTTTAACAATGATTCAGCTTATTTGAGATCGATTTTCCAATTTATAGACTTTGAAAAAAATTACAGTGTATGTTGCATTATTACGTATCGCAAGAATATGTTCGCATGCCAATCACTTCATTGCAGAATGTATTCATATCGATGTCACTTCTATTCAATGAATACTCACCAAGTTTCATTCTAAAACAACTTTATCAATTCTTTCATTGTAATAATGCGATAAGTTTATTCAAGGAATTGAATACGAATAGTTATCGTAATTTATATAAACAAATTATTAAATCAATCAACCCGACGATATAAGGAATTGAACGCTGTGCTAAAAAATGAAAGAATGGGATAAAAGTATTATGTATCTCTGTTATCTACTGGATACCCCAAATTCGAGACAACGATCAAAACAATTCTAGAAATGGTGGACAAGTCGTGATGTAAATGAAAATTTCTCATTGCGGTCTGTGAAGGTTCGACTAGTGGTCAATATTAACAAAATCGTCGAATTATACTGGATAAGCAAGAAGCAGCACAGAGAAATATTAACCAGAATGGAAAGAAAACTGGTTAATCGCTGAACGAGTGGGAGTTTTGAAAAAACACAATGTAACATGGGAATCCTTTTTTTATACTTTTTATGCCATGTCTATGTTGCCCTCGATTATAAAATAAATAAAGAGGCTTAACATAGTACAATAATCCTCAATGTCAGATCCGAGTTCCTAAATCTCATGCAATGCTGCTATATATTCTAACCAGTTTAACAAAAATCTTGAGAGAAAACAAAACCCTAAGAGAATTCAATTCTGAAAATGAATCAAAATGAGACAAAAACTAACGAATATTCTATGCTTGCACATACTAAAGCGATTTGGGATCCAAGTTCACTTGACTCGAAAAACTTTTTACGCCAAAAAACTCTTCCGGGACATTTGTCTTCCTTACGCGTACTTTCCTTTCCCGAATAAAAATATAGAGCTTACAGAAAATGTAGCTCAAGCGAAAGATGCTAGAAATTTTAATATTCTAATTAATTTCAAAACAAATACCATTTCACTTTTTTTCACTTGGCTTAACCTGACTTGAATGAGCTTGACTTCACTTAGCCCACAAAATTTGAGCGATGACCATACTTCAATTAACTTTAGATTTTGACTAAATGACTTCACCAGACAACAATTAAAAAAAAGTTCTATACCGAACTTAAAAGGGTTCAGCAAAGAGTACGAAACCTAAAAAGGTTCTCTCTCCGGACACACGAGAAGAACCTTTTATTTTTTTAGAGTGTATTTTCAGTGTATGATAGATGCGGCCAATCACATAACATCATTCTCTCAAGCAGGTAGCCACCAATAGGGGTGACTGGACAATTCGTCGTGAGACAATTCGTCGCGGACAATTTGTCGCAGACAATTCGTCGCAAGGACAATTCGTCGCAATGTTAATTAATGAAAGAGAATATGAAATATCGCTCGACATAATTAAATCAAGTCGAATGCGTTGAACTTAATGAGTAAACCCACTATATTTTGA